>PVKM010021516.1:0-22512 GCA_004027735.1 Carollia perspicillata | reverse complement strand
TCCATCATGCTGTAGAAAAAACTACCTCTGTTCTCTCCTTCCTGCTTGGGCCTTTCCAGCAGTCTCATCCTCAGTAACTCAGGTGATGGCTGGGCCCAGGTGCTATGCACAGCCCTGGACCCACTTATTCTTTAAATTTTATATCTACCTTCTGGGTCTAGATGAAAGACACTTTGTTTCAGAGGACATCTGACACCAATCTTTCCCATAGTAGAGACTGTCAAGAGCAAACTAGTACAATTTTCTTATCATAGGACACAGATGAGAGTTTGAAATAAAACACTCGCAAGTGTTTTGGATCAATTCTGATGGATTCTGTCCATATTCCCTGGTTCAGGTTAGAAGTAGACCAGCCTTCAAATGGCAGAAAGGGGAGACAGGCTTAATTGTGAGTGATGTGATGTCCAGGAAATCCAGACTTGGGAAAAATAATTAGTGTTTATATGAGATGGTATCACTTAAGAGGGTCTTTTCTCAAACACTGATTCACTAAATCAGCATCTGCATTTCACAGAAGAATGTGAATACAAAGGAATAATTTATTGGCCCCCAACCAAAAATAATACTATTTCAGTGTTTCCTTAACCTTTTCCGTATTATATCTTATTTCTTTTTCCCACGCTGAAAATCCTGGTTTTCAAATGTGTTGTGTCCTGGACGAGGGCTCTGGCTGAAATGGTTTGAGAATTCCTAAGGCGCAGTGCCCCACAGCTCCTGAAAGACCTTAGTTTCAGATACTGTCTACAGTTTTCAATTTTGCCATCAACACGTTCCTTTAATGAGGGGATGTGCAGACTGGAAAACCATGTAGCTCCACTTTCCCAAAACATAGATAACTTAAGTTTTCTCCTTCCGAGTCAAGCCACAACAAACTCAGTCAGAAACAACAACCCAACAGTTTCTCTAATCATAAGATTTCCTCTGCTTTTCTTTTCCTCTCTTTCTTCTTCCTTTCTTACTTTCCTCCCACCTTCCCTCCCCAATTAGCACAAATCTTTCACATAAGCAGCACTGTGGTCTGTGTCCTACTGTACATGATGTAAAAATAAAAGAAATGCAAACTTCAATTTATTTTTTGTCCTTTTTATTTGCTATTTAAGGCAGGACTGATGTAAAGAAGGAATGACGGGACTTTCAGAAACAATACATTTTCTTTTTTTCTCCTATAAAGCAAACCACTTAAGCTATTATAACAAGGCAACAATGACACCTATATTTTTCCGGTCTCTGTATTTGTTTGAAGTAAAGCACTATTTAACATGGCAATAAAAATAGTGGGTTATTTTGTATCCACGGCATTTTGAACCCTGCACATAAATCCTAGATTATACCCCTATATCATATCAAAATATTTCTTTGTGGCTATAGCAATTAGTAGTCACCATCTACAGAAGGGGTTATAAACTCTAATGGCTACAGAGGCCAGACAGGTAACATAAATGAAGAGTGGGCAGAAGGTAAGAAAAACAAAATGCCAGAAATATTAAGTAAATTCTATTTTTACTGAACATAATACAAATATGTATAATGTTGGTGATTGCATTCCACGTTGAAAAAGCCTACATAATTTTTATATTTTATTTCATAATTCATTATCCCTTTGATTTGGATCAGAAAAACGTTTTTATTTTTTGGCCACGATCACAACGCGGGAGCTGGTACTTAGCACCACTGTATGCGACACAGACAGAGGGCGGCGTTTACACGGGGCGCTGCACAGTAGGAAGCGCTGCCAAACGCTGACAGGACGCTGAAGGACGGTCTCGTACACAGGGCGTCTGCTCTCAGGGCATTCACGCCATTTTTGTAATTGAATGGCATCATTATTAGTTTTCAGTACTGTATGAGTAAACTTTCTTTTTGTAATTTATCCGGTATCTTTCATTCCACTCTATCGACATTACTTAAGGCAAACTAAACAATATTAATTAGTTCCATCTTAAGTTTGAAGTCAGAGAACCTATTTCAGAATTAAGGCCATGATATCCCTTTCTGGATGCCAAGTGCAGTGCAGGAAAGCGGGTCAGATTATTCCTTATCTACTGCATTTCCTATTAAACCAATTTCATTAAAAAATAAATCCACCTATAATACTGCAATGTCAAAAGTGTTTCAATTGGTACTGCCAACCTAATAAACTGAGTCTTTGGGAAAATATTTATTGATGAAGTATGGATTTTTCCCTGAATCACATTAAAGAATCATGTAAATCAACCCTTCCACCTCTTCCCTGCCCTGCCACTTCCTGGCACCAAACCATGACTAAGCCCCATGGACTAAAAAAAGCTTTTCTCCTGAGATCTTGGCTACTGATTATGTTTTGCTCCCCTAACCCTGTCACCTTTAAAAAAAAAAAAAGGAATGTCAGCTAGGTCACTAGGCAACAGTGCTCATGATATCAATGACCTCCAGTTGGTAAGTTGCATCTTAACTATGAAAGAATATATAAATACATGATGGGAATGCCATACTTTGGGCCTCTCCTGAATACAGTGACTCTCTGGGCATTGGGACCCTGGAATGTATGCCTATAGAGTTTGTTATAAGAGATAGTGGCTTATGTGGAACATGGGGCTTTTAGACAAAGCAGCTTCTGTACCTGCTTAATGAGAATCCCATATATTACCTCTTGAAGCTGTCACCTGGGAGAAGATAGTTTTGCTATACGAGATGGTGTGGTGACATGAACTGCTGCTAAACTGCAGCAAAGACTACTCCTGTTGGCGAGCTCGGACTCCTGTCCTACACTGGCCCCTCAGTAGACTGATGCCAAGTGCGGTCTCTAATAGTCAGTCGTGAGTCTGAATGCTTAGACGATCCTAAGAGGAGGCCTGACGTGTGGTATAGATTTTTCCCTGAATTACACTAAAAAGTTATAACCCGTCACCCACCTCTTCCTGACACCAAACCATGACTAAGGGCTAAACTTATCCAGTTCCATGACTATGACAGGTTTAACTTTCTTAAAAAAACTTTATTTATTTATTTTTAGAGAGAGGTAAAGTGGGGAGAGAAGGGGAAACACATCAGTGTGTGGTTGCCTCTCGCGTGGCCCCCACTGGGGACCCAGACCACAACCCAGGCACGTGCCCTGGCTGGGTATTGAACTGGCAACCCTTTGGTTCACAGCCTGCACTCAATCCACTGAGTCACACCAGCCGGACACGTTTAACTTTTTAATACAAAGAGTACCTGAATAACAATGCAATAAAGTAACTTTTTTTGTGATTAGAAAAGTCATCACCTAGAATTTAAGCTTTTTATCAGATATTATGCTCAAAATGGCCAAAGGAGGATCCTATTTAGGTTACTTTTTCTAAGTATGACCTGTCAACATTTACATCTAAGACTTTTTCTTCAATACACAAAAAAGTATTTCCTAAAGTTGACTCATTAAAGATCCATATCCAAATTAACTCTCATCATTAAAATAAAAATCTCAACCTACAAATTAAAAACTCATTATGGGAAATATCATTAATATCTGTGCTATCATCAGCTACAATAAAAAATACAACAGCCCTGGCTGGTGTAGCTCAGTGGGTTGAGCACAGGCCTGTGAAGCAAAGGGTAGCCAGTTTGATTCCCAGTCAGGGCACATGCCTGGGTTGCGGGTCAGGTCCCCAGTGGGGGACACCTGAGAGGCAACCACATATTGATGTTTCTCTCCCTCTCTTTCTCCTTCCCTTCCCCTCTCTCTAAAAATAAATAAATAAAGTATTTAAAAAAAGAAAATAAACAAACGACTTAAGTTCTTGTCCCCCTTGTTCCTAGTAATCTATGAGTATTTCCAATTGTACTTTCATATGCAAATGTTCATTCTAGTTTAATAAACTTTCTTCATGGCGCTCAAACTCACCAGCTAAAAAAAAAAGTTCTAATACACATGTAATATTTTTTTTCTTAAGAATATGTAACTGCTCATCATAGCATTCAAAAATTAATTTCCTTGAAATTTCAGTTCTCATCCCTTCCCTCCCAATCTCTCCATCAGGTATCTTTCCCCATTATCCATCATACTCCTTACTATGGTTTATTTCATACTATTACAAGTATGAACTCAATTATGCCCCACCCCCAAATTCATGTTAAAACCCCAATTTTTAATGTGATGGTATTTGTAGACCGGGTCTTTATAGAGCAGTAACTGTGGTTAAATGAGGTCAGAAGGATGGGGCCTTAATCCAAATAGGGCTGGTACCATTACAATAAGAGGAAGAGCCCTGAGCAGTGTGGCTCGGTTGGCTGGGTGTTATCGCACAAAGCAAAAGGTTATCGATTGGATTCCTGGTCATGGCACAGGCCTGGGTAGTGGGTTCAGTCCCTGGTTAGGGTGCATATGAAAGACAACTGATACATGTTTCTCTCCCTCTCTCTTAAAAATAAAATAAAAAATAAAAAATTAAACAAAGAGGAAGAAAGAGCAGATTACTGTCTTTCCACACATACAAACAGAAGAGGCTGTGTGAGGACACAGAAAGAAGGTGGCCACCTACACGCCACGATGAAAGCCCTCACCAGAAACTGAGTCTGCAGGCGCCACCTGGAACTTCTACCCTCTAGAAACTGTGAGAAAATAAATTTGTTCTCTTTTTTAAAATCTAATTTATTTATTTTTGACAGAGGGGAAGGGAGGGAGAAAGAGGGAGAGCAACATCAATGTGCGGCTGCCTCTCATGCGCCCCCTACTGGGGACCTGACTTAGCCAGCAACTCTGGCATGTGCCCTGACTGGGAATCAAACTGGTGACGCTTTGGTTCACAGGCCGGTGTAAATTTGTTCTTTAAGCCCCAAAATCTGGTATTTTGTTATGACAGACAGAACAGACTAATACACTACATTAAATTATATTATTTTGCCATGTTAAATTTAAGCTTTATATCAGATAAGCTAATAATGGCCGCAAGAGGATCATCTATAGGTTACTTCACACTTATTATAACTATAGGAATATTCTACACTTCTGCAAAAAAACCCAGCCCCCTTCCAGCTTTCTTGGTCTACTATTGGTTTTTAAATATTTGATAGAAATATGAGTATAATAATTTTTTTTCCACTTTAAGTATATGAGAAAAACCAAATTTAAGTACTAGGCCAAGCAACTGAGGACTAGGGCCAACTTTAGGGGACACAAGAGAGAACTACAGCAAACAGGAGAGTGTGAGGCCCACAGGGAGGGTTAGCCATTACTCAGGGATAGCCCCCCGCTGACACAGAAAAAGTATGGCCCATAGTTACCAACTCTTCTAATTTTTAATTTTTAATGCTGAAAGGAAATTCAAATTAAAAAATACACATGTGAAAACATATGCTCCCACAAAATTTCATACGTGAGTACTCACAGAAGCACTATTCCTAAAAGCCAAAATGTGGAAACAGATCAAATGCCTTTCAATTCATGAATACATAAACAAAATAATGGGATATGATTCGGTCATAGAAAGGAATGAAGTACTGGCACATGCTACAACATGGCTAACCCTTGACAACATTATGCCAAGTCAAAGGAGCCAGACACAAAAGGCCGTATATTACATAATTCCATTTACATGCACCATTCAAAATAGGTAAATCTACAAAAAAAGTAGATGAGGGGCTTTCTGCGGCTAGGGGTAGGAAATAGGGCAAGTGACCGCCTAACTGTCACAGGGCTTCTTTGTGGGGTGTTGAAGATGGTCTGGAATTAAGATGGTGGTTATGGTTGTACAATACTGTGAATATACTAAAAACCACTGAGTGAAAATGGAGAATTTCATCTTTTTTTTAAAACAAAGAAGCACTGTACGGACTGAAATAAATATGTTTGCAGGTTAAATTAAGTTTCAAGCTGCCAGTATATATACAATTTCTATTCTTTACTAGAGATTCTCAAATGGTACTCTTTTTTCATTCTTAGTGTAGAAAAGTGTATGACTGTAAAAATTAACAAAAGACAAGTCTTTTTCTAATTAGCATAATAAAACTAAAAGGTTGGGATTTTCCCCAACTTTGTTTTCCCCCCTTTATAAAAGTCCATCTTAAGTTTAAAGTCCCTTCTAAATTAGAATACACTATCTAATGTTGGAGTGAAAACATACATTAAACTTCATGGTGTTCTATAAGCACAGCAACTTCCAGGTAGAGTACCACTAGAGATGACATCCTATATCTTAGACAGAGAAGGGCTTAAATGACACTTAATATTCACTTCAAAATCTACCATAGTCTAATAATTCAAGAAGTGTTTGAGAGCTTCAAGCTTGGCAGTACGACGACCCTAATATGAGTGGGATAAAAACAGTCCTTAATGAACTGCTAGTGGAACTTAGAAAAGGGGTCAAGATGGGATTCCACATGGCCCTAGAATTACCACAGTGAAGGTCAGGACTTCAGGGATGTAACTGCATGTTTAAGACTCAGAAGGAATGCCCAAGACAAATGGAGTGAATGAAGTAAAGGCATCTAGATCACCTGGAGCCAGTGGTCATGTAAGGAAACGGTAGGAGGGAAGACTAGACAAACAGATTGAAGACAGTCTATGAGATTCTGGTGCTAGTTTAAGAAATTCACACTTTTTCAGAAGGCAAGTCTAATTATCTTTGAAACAAAAGTCAATTTACTTTTTAGTGAACTTTTTAAGCTCTGTGATGCTGGTGGGGAGCACATTTATAGATAATGCATTTCTCCTTGGAACCCTATACAAAATATAATCTTTTGGTATTATGGGCTGAGTCATCCCTTTTTATCTCCTAAGGTTAGGTAAAGCATGGCCATTTAATCATGAAAGAAAAATCTATTTTAACTATAAGAGTAAGAGTGGCTATTTTATTCTTTCTCCAGCTTCTATTTACTTGTCCTTCGTGTCTGATTTCCAAATAGCCAATCATACTTTTGTCACATTTTGCTGTACTATTCTAATACACTGGGTATTTTCTCACACTGTTTGCAGCTTTCAAGCTCCCCACTGATAGGCAATAGGCAATGTTTGTTTATATATGAGAGTAATAAAACTGACAGACCAGAATCACATTTCTTTGGTCTTCCTATGGAACAGAACACAATAGTACGAAATAGCTAGGGTTTGGGGGCTGAATAAAAATGTCTACTCCTCCAAACAATGTGCGAGCACAGCATCAAAAGTGCGCAGACTCCAGAGAAAGACAAGAGACTATACCCAGGTTTGAACACTGGGTGTGTCAGTAACAGGCTGTCCCTGGAGAAGTTATTTAAACCTCTCCTTGTCTCACTTCTCTCACCTGAAAGAAGGAAATAGCAATGTATTACCTAATAAAAGGTTGCGAAGATTATATGACAATAGTTTTTGTGATTATTGACAATGTTAGTTTTTTTTCATCCACCCTAGTGTAGGCTTCACAAAAGCAAGGATTTTAATCTGCTTTGTTTAAACTGAACTCCCATGCCTCGAGTCACATTTGGCACATATTAGGTGCATTAAGTATTTGTTAAATGAATGAATAAGAAACATTTTGCTTTTAGAGTAGAAGAAACAAAATAAACACTATTTAAAAGAGAAGAGAAAAACTAAGAAAATTAAATGCCTTCCTTCTCCTCCTATACTTTTTCAAGAGATGTCCTCCCCCACAGACTTTCTCTTACTTGTACTGATTATTATAACCTCAGCATTAAGTGAGGAATATTTTCAGAAACAGCTGTATGCAGCAGCTGGGTCTGTTTCCACGCTTAGGAAGAGACAGCCTCTGCAACCTTGCTACTCAAGCTTCGGTCCTCTGACCAGCATCAGCATCATCTAGGTCCTTGTCAAAATGGCAAATCAGCCTTACTTGTAACAGGAGGCCTATCAAAATTTGTCGAGGGCAGTTCTAGATCACTCTAGATAAAGCTCATAGACACTACGAAGATCAGGGTTCAAAATCTAGATTCCTACACTTTATTATCTTTAAGACTTAGAATTTATAAACTTCCCAATTCCTTCATGTGTAAAATTGAAACAGTAAGAGCAGTCACCTCCGAGAGCTATGAGGATTTAAACAAAAATGCATGTGCAACATTCGGTAGGCTGCAGGGAGAGAGAATGTGCCCACTAAATATTAGTTGCTTTTATTGTTGAAATTCCCCTTCCACCACTGTAACACTCTACAGTGAAATTTTAGAATTAAATACTCAGAAGAGCTTTAGTTTACTGAGGAAATTGTTCATTTTGCTTTTCTTTGTAATTTAAGCTACACAGTGAATGAGTCTCCCTTCAAGATCAGTGTGAAACTGAAGTTCACCTAATAAGAATAATTAATTGCCTCTTAAATTTCTATTGTCTTCCCCTCTTTTTCCAATTTATATTCTCTCTGGTCTTAACTTTAATTGTGTATGAGAATAAATAACAACAAGAATAACCAAATTAAATGACCAAATGACCAAATATTATTGAGTCTAAACTCAGAAGTAATCCTTAAGAAGTGCTAACTTAAAATGTCTAGAAATTCAATAGGGAAGTTAGACTACTTTAAACTAAGCTTTACTAAAATAGCCTAACAACTGGATTTTAATATGTAGAAAATAATTTTTCAAATCAGAAATAAGGTTTACAAATAAAACTACCACAGATACTGAATCCTATGAACACTGGCCAAAGGAGAACAACAATTAGGATTTTTGCTAAAAGCAATGGTTAGTATGTAGAAACATTGTATCATACACTACAGGGTATAATTACTTGTTTTCAAGTAATGCTTACAGCCAGAAGATGATATTATGAACAATTTTCTCAAAGCAGCAAATAAGGTAAATATACTGCTTTCAGGTTCTCTTTGAAACAGTAGGAAAAAACTAAAGGCAAAGGAAGAAAGCATGATAGGGAGAGCAACCTCCTTCCCCTGCCATTCAAGGCATGTTATCCACCAAAAAGTATTAGCTAAAAAGATGCTGGATAAAATTTCAATTGGTTTTTTCCTTCTGGAAAGGTTAGGACTTGGTTCTGTCTTCTAGAAAGGTTAGGATTTCATCTGCTTAGTTAAGTGAATTAGAAACTCAGTCAGAAAATCAGGTTTAATAATTATAATTATTGTAGACTTAAAGGGTTTGTTAGATGAAACCAAAACAAATAGAACAAAAAACCCCACTGGAAAAACCCCAATACCACTTCACACCCACTAGAATGGCTACTATAAAAAATTAAACAAACAAATAAAAGCACGAACAAGGGATGGGTAGGAATGTAAAATGTGCAGAGGCTGTAAAAATGGCATGGTGGATTCTCGAAAAATTAAAAATAGAATTCCCATATGACCCAATCGAGCAATACCACTTCGGGGTATATACCCCAAAGTGAAAGCAGTGATTTGAACACATCTTTGTATACCCATGTGCACAGCAGCATTATTCATAATATTCAAAACAGTGCCCACTGACAAATGAATTTAAAAAACATGGTACACACACGGAAAAGTTATTCAGTCTTAAAGAGGAAAGGAATTCTAACCTGCTACAACATGAATGAACATTGAAGAGATTATGTTCAGTGAAATAAGCCAGTCACATACAGACAAATATTGTATAAATTCTCTGATAAAAGGATCCTAGACTTAGTTGAATTCATAGAGACAGAAAGCAGAGTAAGTGGCTTCCAGAGGCTGGGAGTGGGGAGAATGAGTTTGTGTTCAACGGGGGCAGTTTCAGTTGAGACAGGACTGTGGAGACAGATGCTGCAAAACATTGTGAGTGTATTTACTGCCTCAGAATCATACCCTTAAAATGGTTAAAATAATACATTTTAAGTTATGTATATTTTACCACAATAAAAGAGTTTGCTAAGTTTCTTTTTAAATCAGTAAAAGATAGTTTTTATGATTTAAATGTTCATTAAATCTTTTAAATGTCCAATATAAAATAACCAAATACCCAATTTTCTTCTTGCATTTTCCCCCCATTAACTGAAATAAAGATTAATCTCCTTTTATAGGAAGCCCAACAAATTTTCAAATTGAGAAAATTGCAATTTAAATAGTTGGAAAGAGGAGTAAAGAAGAGAGAAGAAATTACAAAACAAAACACACAAAAAAAAACCTTGTTTAGGTGTTTCTTCCTCCTTTTTAGTCTCCTCTTCCTCTAAGCTGGGACTTTCCCGGGAAGAGTTGTCTTGTTGGCTGGAGTTTTTCAATAGTACGGGATCGATCTGTGCTTTCAGGAGTGCAAGGGTCTCAGCCAACTCGTTTCGATTTCTAAACAAGGGAAAAAATAAGACATCATAAAAATCTTTCTTCTGTCCTGAAGAGCTCTCAGAATAATAACAGAAATTAAAATTTAAAAAGAAAAACACTGTAAGAATAACCAAAACACTGGTATAGCTAAACTGAATTAATTTTTAATTTTAAAATAAGTATAGAAATGAAAATGTATTAAAATATACTATTCTCCAAAGAGGAATCTTACACTATCCTCTGTATTGATTAGAATGGCAACGCAAAGGTCTGGCTGAAAAGAATTAATTAGGAACAAATTAAAAATCAAAGTTTGAGATTTTTAAAAGTACTATGCAATCTCTAAGGAATACAAAATCAATGAAAAACTTGCTTGAAGTACCATTTTTTTTAACAGAATAATTCAAGTTCTTGATTCACTTGAAATAAGAACTCTTTTCCACCTATAGAGACAATAACATTTAATATTGTTACAAAATTATAATCCAGGTCTTTCTGAATAATTATGGCAGAACGTCAGCTGTAATAACACATTTTGAAAAACCTAAGAATTTAGGTTACCGATGTTGTTTTATTAATTATAGTTACAACCACAGGAACGGAATTCATTTTTAATCAAAAATACAAGAAAATCCCAAATAAATAAGACTCTAATCTACATATTCTCTATTTTTTAAACATTTTAAAAAGATTTTATTTATTTATTCTTAGAGAAGGGAAGGAAGGGAGAAAGAGTGGGAGAGAAATATCAATTTGTTGTTGCCTCTCATCTGCCCCCCACTGGGAACCTGGCCCAAAATCCAGGCATGTACCCTGACTGGGAATTGAACAGGCAACCTTTTGGTTCGCAGGCTGGTGGCTCAATCTACTGGGCCACACCAGCCAGGACTATATTCTCTATTTTTACTACCAAAACTGGAGGGGTGATATGTTCAACTTAAATGACAATTACAAACAAGAAAACTCAGTTGGATATTTTTCCTGTTCAACTTGGCAGCATGTAACAGTGAAGATAAAGAAACCCTGGACAAAGAGTTGAAAAACTTAGTTCTATTTATGCCACTAAGTTAATTAATCAGTACCATGAGCTTTCTCTCTGTGTTCTCCAAGGATTCTGTATACACTTCTAATTCTGTACAATTAGTACTAAGATGAAATCACTTGTTTCTGTACCTGTCATGACACACACACACCCTGGACCCTCCCATCCCTTTCCACCGTCATTCCAGCTAAACTCTGCTGCTTGAGAGCAGGGCACTGACCCACGAGGTAGGCTCTACAAAATGTTTAATAAGTGAATAAAATCCCTGTTCCTGACCAGATGGCTATGTGCCCCCAGACAGGTCATATATCTTCCACTAGGCCTCAGCTTCCTTATCTCTAAAATAAGACTGGATTCTCTCGAGTACTATTAAATTGGTCTCCCAAGGAAAGTAATGAAATTGCACTGATGGACATGCTCCAGAAATTAAAATGGCAACCATTTCGCCACTGTGTATGGGACTGAACACTCAGATTTATACATATTATAAATATGAGCATACCTAATAAAATGAACAGTTTAGAATTTTAATTCTCTAATAGTAGAAGGTCAGATTAAATGCTCTTTAAAGATCCTGTTTGGTAATGCCTCCATAATACAAAAAGATTAAAACCTAATGACACAAAATAAATTTATTTTTGGCAAAGTTCCTACCTCAACTTCATTATACCAACCAGCTACTAACCTGAGGCTCTATCCACTTACTGTTATTACTTCTCATATTTCATTGAGAATTTCATATGTAGTAAGTGCCTCAACCTATTATTTTTTTCAGTCATGCTGAGAAACGCAGAATATATTGAAGTTTTTCACAATACCTATTTCAAAAAGCTTCCAAACATTAGAAGAAAGCCAATATTGCTAGAAAATCCAGGTCAATTATTTCCACTACTCTAAACAACAAAGGAAGTTAGCAGAAATATTTATTAAGAACTTCCTAAAAGGCTTTTAACCTGACTACTGTGTTAAAATACAAGCCTAATGTAGTCGTTATTATATAAAACAAAACCCATCCAGCTGGATTTTGCCTACTGTAACATAACAATTACATTTAGTATGCTAAGTAGTTTTTTAAAAAGTCTTAAATTTGGCCCTGACCAATGTGGCTCAGTTGGGCATCGTCCTGAAAAGCAAAGGGTTGCTGGTTTGTTTCCCAGTCAGGGCACATGCGTGGGTTGTGGGTTCAGTACCCCATCAGGGTGCATACAAGAGGCAACTGATCACTGTTTCTCTCTTTTCCCCTCTCTCTAAAAATATTTTTTAAAAATCATAAATGTGAACTGGTCAGGGAATTTTTATAAATATACATATATGCAAAGTATATGCAGCTTTTTACAATTATCTATAGGAACTTTTAGAGTAGACTATTGACACTAAAAACAATTCTGCTGCTTTTCCCTCCCTTCCTCCACTGTGCTCTTTTCTCTTCAAACATTTCTTCACTAAGGCATATTACATCAGTTACGTCCCTCCAAAGTACCATGCTCTATTATAATGTCAGGCGTGTGCACTTCTGTTCTCTTAGTCTGGAATGTGTTCCCCCTGGCTAACTCAAATTACTCTTTCAAAGACAAGGGTAGCATGAATAAACAAATGTGGTATATCCATCCAAGGGGCTATTATATACCTACAATAAGGAATAAAGTACTGATTCTTAGTAAATACATGAACTTTGAAAACACTGTGCTATCTGAAGGAAGCCAGACACAAAGACCACATGTTGTATGAACTTATACATATGAAAAGCCTGCAATAGGCCAATTACAGAAACAAAAAGTAGGCTAGTGGCTGCCATGGGCTGGGAATGGAAGAATGGTGAATAACTGCTAGTGTTTCTTTGTGGGGTGAGAAAAATATCCCGGAGTTATGGTGGTGATGGACATATAACTTTGTGAATGTCCTAAAAATTACCGAAATGTATTTTAAAAATATGGTTGCTTGGACAACAATGTAGATATGAAGGGGATGAGGAATGATCAAGCACTAGAGACATCTTGCATAGAGAGCTGACTGGATTTGCTAATAGAGTGCATGTAAAATGAGAAGGAAAATTCAAGGATGTGCCCGTAAGACCCTGGATTCAAACACTGAGAAGCCGTGGTCGCTATTAACAGCGATGGGGGAAACATGTTGAGGTGGAAAGGGTTAAGAAGCTCAATTTGAGTCCTGGCTGGTGTGACTCAGTGGACTGAACACCGGACTGCAAAGCAAAGGATCGCCTGTTCGATTCCCAGTCAGGGCACAGGCCTTGGTTGCAGGCCCAGGTCCCCAGTAGAGGGCACATCAGAGGCAACCACACATTGATGTTGCTCTCCCTCTCTTTCTTTCTCCCGTCCCTTCTCTTTAAAAATAAATAAATAAAATCTTTTTAAAAAAGAAGAAGAAACTCAATTTGAGGCAGACTGACTGACTGATTGTGACTTAACAATTCTAAACTCTTGCATTTTCCTGTCTGTTTTGGAAGTCAATCTAGATGTTGGTGAAATGGAGGATATCATCCTAATTATTATATTATGGAGTATAATTTTTCTTTAGAGTTCCTAAGAAGTCTAAGGGTTGTTCAGAATTTAAGTTAGTGGCAGGGATTACACCTTCCAGAGGCAACTGAGCTGACAGTCCAATTTAATTTAAAAAACAAAAAGACAAAAAGAAGCAAAGCAAGTACAGGTTAAATATCTGGTTCTTCCATAGCACGCAGGGACGATCGCCATCACGGATGGCACGTACAGCAGTGTTTTATCATTCACTATTTCCCCTTACCCCTCTCCCACAATACGGAGAGCCTCTTAAGGAATAGCATCATGTCTTTGCTATTGACTGTCCAGAACAGTCTTTAGTAAATATTTGTAATGTGAGATTCCAGGGTCCACCAATAATATTCCATCTTTTTCATATAATTCCAAATTACCGAGGAGATGAAAAGCAAATATAACTGAATGTGGGAGCTATGAAGCTGAAGGCAGGCATTAATGAGTAGTATCAAAAGCAGTGGTATTATTAATAACAGAAGTTAACATGAGTGATTACTACGTTTCAGGCACCTCAAGAGTTTTACATAAATTAGCTCATATAATGTCAGTATAACCTAGGTACTGTCATTACCCCCATTTTATAATGAGGAAAGTGAGGAGACACAGAGAGGTACTCTACTTGCTTACAGTCACAATTAGTACATATTAAAGGCAGGACTGAATTTACAGACAGTCTGACTTCAGAGACCATCTTCTTGATCGCTGTGCTGTATCAGCAGCATATGGTTTAGAACTGTCTTGACAGTGTTTATAATTACAAGTACATGAAAACTACGCTCTTTAGAATTCAGGTTTTTGAAAATGTCAACTACAAATTTTAAAAATATTTTTGAAGTATAATCTACATATTTTGAAATGAACATATCTTAAGCATTTAGTTCATCAAATGCAGTTTTGACAAATGCATACACCCATGTAATCCACATCTCTGCCAAGATAAGAAATATTACTACCAGAACAGAAAATTCCCTCCTGCCCTGTCCTACTCAATCCCTCAGCTCCACAAAAGAAGAAGAAATGAGATCAGTTTAGTTTATTCCAAATGATAATAAATGGAATCAAACAATGTGAACTTTTGGGCTTCTTTCACGAAGCGTAATACCTTCGAGACACATACATATAGTTGCACGCATCCCAGGTCATTTCTTTGTATTGCTTAGTAGCAATGCGTGTATGAAATCTATCATAAATAAAGAAGCTATGAACATTGTTATAGAAGACTTTTTGTAAACACATTTCCATCTTTCTAAGGCTGGGGTTTATGCAGTAACAGCTTAACACTTGAAGAAACTGCCCAACTGTCACCCAAAGTAACGGTTATACCTTTTAACATACCTATCAGCAAGGCATGAGAGTTCGGGTTATCCACATTCTTGCTAACATCTGGTGTTTTAAGTTATTTTTATTATACTTATTCTGGTGGAGGTAGAGCAGTATCTTGAAAAGGAACAGAATATGCCACCCCCAAATGTACCATTTTGGCAAATTATTTTAAATTAAAATGATGTGAGAAATGGCTGGTCCAAGAACACCACTCTACAGTCCTGTGTGCCCCCGAAAGGAAGAAGGGAATCTCCCGTGTGAAGGCAGGTTCCCTGCCTACACAGAAGGGGTCCTGACTGCCAGAGAGGGAGCCCAGGCTGCGAAGGCTGTGTCAGGAAGCCTAGTGACTTCCTCGCCGATTCACCACCCCAAGCCCAAACTTCTTTGTCTTGTCAGTTTTTCACAAGTATATTGTTTCTTTTTCTAAAACATATAAAAGTCCCTTGATTTGGTTACTTTTTTGAGCCTCATATCTTACTTTGGGGTCTAGTAAATAAAAAAATTAAATTTGCTTTCCCCCCCTTCTGCTAATGTCTTATGTGAACTTAATTATTAGACCATCCAGAGAACCTAGGAGGGGAAAGGTAGAAGTTTTCTTCCTCTACAATCTCATTATGATAAAAACTGAGAATTTTCTCATGAATACTACTTTTCCATGTGACTATTGGCCTTGTGTTTCTGTCTGTAAAGGAACCAGGCGACAGTCTGCATACAGTTTTATTCCCCTTAGAAGGCCTGCCATAAAAGCACTCTCAGGAGGTCCTCCCTAACCCTGAAGAATCACCTACAGAGACTGGCCTAAGATTTGCTAGAATTCTCTCCCAACTAGTATTAATAACCAAATCCTACCATTTTGTAGTGTTCACAATTTTGTCCTTATCTTTTTTATTCTTAATAGAATTCTCTTGACATAGTCCTGGTGTACAATAATATCACTTTTACAATGCTATTTGATCAGATATAAAAAATACTTTTCTGTACTTTCATTTAGACCTAAAGTAGAGATGAAATAGCTGTAACAAATACTACTCTTCCATGGCAATTATTATTCAAACATTAATTAGAATAACTGGACACAGGCTACAGCTTAAATGTTTTTTGGTTTTGAAACCTATTAGATGCTTGTGTCAACTACACAAAACTACAGTAACTGTATGGCGCCACTTGGGAAATATCAAGGGGACTTTAGACGACTGTCCAACCACTAAGAAGTACACCGGAAACCAATACAAATAAAATTGAAAGAAAAAAACATACAAAATTACCATTTTTAAAGGTTAAACATCAAACAAATACTGTCAATTTCATATGGTTCAGTGAAATTTGGCTAGTTTTACTCTTTTGCAAGTAAATAAATCTTATTTACCCTTAAAATACCATTATTTATCGTGAATACTTCCTAATCTATCCACATCATATATATTTATATTATAAATTTTACAGGACACAGAAATGGAAATGGCTATTTAATAAATGTTTTAAGGCCATGGTGATGCTATGGCATTACAATTTTTCTGAAAGACTTCTTTTAGAGTAGTTTTATGTTCACAGCAAAATTGAGAGGAAGATACAGAGTTTTCCCCTATACTCCCTATTACACAAATTTATATTCACAATATAGATTTACTGATTTAATGAAACAAGGAAACATTAGTGTGACAAGCAGGTATTTAGAATTTGGCTTTAAATAATGCTACATAGCTCGGAAAAGTTGCCAGGCATGTTGGCTACAGGAACTGACATGTTCATAAATGTTCTACAAAAAGGCTAAAAGTAACTTGGCACCAGGTTCTCTAAAGAAATTTGTGATTGTTAACATGAGAAAAGTGTGTTCCAATACTCTATATAGGCATTTGCTTCTGAACAAATGCCACATGTACCATTTTGTGTTTATCATAAACAGATTTTTTGTACATGGAAAGATGATTTTTTAAAAAGGCAGAAGTACAGGGAATAAAACCTGGAAGAATGATCAAGGACAAGAAGAGGTAAAAAACACATCAATGGAATTTTGCCCTTTCCTCTTTTTGCTGATGAATATCTTTTATGAAGAAAGTGTTTCAACCTTTGGGTTAGAAATGTAAGAAATGCCAATAGTTAATAAGATTGGGAGAAATTATACAGATTTTTACTGAACATTAGCTAGTGCTAGTATGATTTCCCATATATTTCTCACAAAATGTATATTGGGGAAGTGTTATCACCCTCACTTTAAAGTGCAGGAAAAGAGTATGGAAAAATTACCAGTAAGTCATTGGCCTACCAAAGGTAAACAGAGAAACAAAGCACAGATTCCAACCCACTTGTTAATTCTAAAATCTATGCTCTTTCTCTCACATCACACATTAGGGTACAATATACTTACAACAGTGTACAAGGTATTTTTGCATGTAGGAGTAATCAATAATAATCATAATTATTTTTCTCTGTCATACCTTCATCATCTACAAAGTATGAGAAAGTATCTCTTAAATATGCAAGGATATTTGTGTATTCGATATAGGAAATCACGGAACTGGCGGTAAAACATCATGAACAGAACCTCACTCAATTTATTCACAGTGAAAGATGGTGTGCAAATTTTATTTGAGGACTATTTTGTGTATTTTCACTTAGTAAATTAACTACATGAATGATCATATTATAATATGAAAAAAAGGTGCTTATAAACAATCACCCACGAGCTCATTAAATTCACTTTTATTCTTAGGGATGAAAGTTGAGCTTCCATGACCTAAACAAATATTCTAAATTTCTATGGATTATCTCTTCAAAACTTTAGTAAATAATCACTAATAAAAATCTGCTAAATTCCAAATAAGAAAAAAGAGATAGGTTAAAGATAAAAGAGTATTTCATAAGCCAATTGTTATATATCTATTAATCTTCCCTACTTTAGTTATAAATCCTGATACTTTCTAAATTAATAAAAACTGAGTATTAATAATGGAAGAAATTCTAAATAAATTGTAAAACAGAATATTAGAGACACAAAGATTCTGAATAACAGCCTCTGTCATTTGTTGATTTTTTAAAGTTGTATTTCAAGGTTTTACATTAAATGTTTCCATTCAAATATACCTGTTAATACAAACAAGAAACTTAAGATTTAAAAAAAAGATTATAACAAATAAGCACAACATTCCTGAGATTTCTTTAGAACTCCAGTAAAAAAATGCACACACAGTAAAAATAAATACACTAAAGCATCAAGACGAACTGACCAAGTTAAAATAATTAGGAATAAACAGAAAGTCCTAATAGAAAACTATTATCTAAATGAGAACCAAATAATTTTTTAAAATATTTTTGTCTAACAATGGGTTTTTGGTACATATTATCAATGGATTATGACTTGTTAGATTGTGACTTCCTGGAGTACAAAGTATATATTCTGATATGGGCCACATTGCTGAATATATTTACTTATCTGACAAATAAGGAATTAAGTGCCTGCTATGGGTATTGTGCGGGGCACTAGGCTAGGTCCTGGAAATTTCCCAACCCCACAAAAATAGAACTGCATCAGCCTCAGAGATTGTATCCAAGTAGAAGAAATCACAGTAAGCAAAATACAAATAAATGTAGAAAGATTCTAATAAAAGATACCTGACAATGCATTTCCATGATGAGCCATCTTGATCATCTTGTTCTTCTATGTACATTCTGACATTGTGATCTTGATCCAGCTGGTACCAGTACATGAGGCCATCTTTGTCTCGGCCAATTGGCTGGAGACGCATGGTATCGGCATCTTCCTCATTAATAATATTCTTGAATTTGAGATTGTCATCAAACTGACACTCACAGAGGTACTGGAAAATAGTCATAGCATTGCTTAAAATACCCCACCATAAATGTTTCTACATTACAGTAAGTGTGGTATGTTCAACCACAGAACTGATTCAGGACCAGAAGCAAAAAGAACACATACGGTTCATTAATCTTTTACCATTCCCCCCCATTTTACAACCTGCTTAGACCAACCAATTTAAAAAGGTAAATTTTAAGTTAATATTTTATTTTAGTATTACATAAATGTACAGGTTTCACACAGCCAATAACACAAAAATCAAGTTATATTTCAAAAGAAGTAAGTCTGTAGCAAGTCATCCAGACTGTCTCATCACATAAATTTTTCAATGATTCTTTCTCTCAAAGTTTTTAAATGAACAGTATTCTCACAATGGCTACCTGTTTTTGAAAGCTTGACATATGCGGTTTTCAAGAAAGGTAGTCTCATTGATAGCTGTTTCTAGAGAATTATCTTAATAAAAAGATATCCACATGACTAAATGAGGAATTAACTGGACTTTTTGTTATACATTTCTATATATGATTAGGGGAGAAAGTCAGCTTTCTTCCCTGAGCCTCTCTGGCCAGGCAAATCATACATGAAGTTCCTATCAGTCTCTGTCTTTGCCTGTGTTATCTAGCCCAGTAGCCTCTCTTCTGTGAAAAGTAAGTTTTTCCTTCATTATGCTGGCCACCTTGCTTATACTAGGCCCAACACTCTGAAATGGGTAGGAAAAGAAAAGGAAACTCAAATTTGAAAATAAATCTACTTTGAGGAGACCTATTTTAATCTAGTTGCTTTGGTTATGTGGCATGCCCCTAGTCATCTGAAAACTATCAAATGACTAATTAAGTAAATCTGATTAAGCACAGTATGCAGTATATGTTAGCAATGATTATGAAGGCTGAAAATGATGAATAAAATTAATTTGGGGAAACTGCTTGCCCATTCTACCTCAGTCCCTATAAGCACAGATCATTAAATTTAGATATACTTGTATATTAAAACACAATCAAAAACAGTAATTTAAAGAATGGACTGTTTTTGCCCTGGTCAGGTAGCTCAGTTGGTTAGCATATTGTCCCAATACACCACGGTTGTGGTTCAATCTCCGGTCAGGGCACATAAAAGAATCAACCAATGAATGCATAAATAAGTACAACAACAAATTGATGTTTCTTTCTCGCCCCCTTCTCTCTCTCTCTCTCTAAAGTCAATAAAAAATAAATAAATAATAAATAAATAGAGAGTAGACTGTTCTGTCATAAAAAAAAACAAGAAAATCTATCCTTTCTCAGTAACAATAGAAATGTCTACTTTCCAGTTATTTTCCCAACTCAGCCAGGAGTCAAAAGTGAATTTTTAAATTAAAATAATTGTAACAAATAATGAACTTATTACCTTTAGGAGTGCTAATTTGCATTCAACACTCATTTCGAGATAGCCTTTCTTCTCCATTTCCCATGCCCAGGTGCTATTAAATTCTTGGCATATCTGTTAGAGAAAGTTAGTGTCTTAATAATAAAGTTGTATTTATATAGATAGTTTTGTTGTATAATTACATTAACTGCTCTTGATCATATATATTTATAAAGGAACAAGTTTGTAACAATCCAATCCAATTCTACCCTAAAATGCATACTACTTAAATATACCAGAAATGTTTGTTATTGACTGCTGACTGAATGTAAGTACTGATCTCTGCAGATCTCTCCCCTGCTCTCAAAAATTTTATACACATTTTTGTAGTACATTCTGCCAAATGCAAGTAATTATCGATTCCCACTCTGCATATGGACTAGAAGTTCCTAGAGGGCAAGCACAATAGTGTACTCATCTCTATGGTGACAAGAGAAGTATACTAAAAAACATGCCAAATTGTAAGTATATTTTAAATCAAACCATTCTCTATCTTAGTGTTCTCTTATTTATGAGTAAAGGTTTCACTCTGTGACATTCGAGACCTCCCGTCATACAGTATGAACTTAAACTTCTAGGCTTCTCTCCATACATAAGCATCCGGGAAAGGCAGAGTCACCTAACCAGCTCGGGAAAGGAGATCTGGATCCCAACTCTACTCAACGACAGGGAGGGAGGGACTCATCAGGAGAAACGCCATGGGTTCTACCGCCTCTGGGAGCCAGTTTCTTCAGCAATAAGAGAAGCAAGAATAATACTGGATCTTAAAGGCTATGAAATAGGCCTGAGAAAAATGACATAAAGTACCTAGCAACTTCAATAAAATCTGTCTTTGTTGCCTTAGTGTCTGGCTTTATTGATCTTTGACAAGGGAAGTCCTTGGATATCATTCAGAGAGAAATTTTTATTTTACAACTGAGAAACATGGAATTTAGAGATTCATTTATCCAGTGAGTTCACAAATATTTACCGAGTGCCTACCCTATGGCAGGAACTAGTGTGGGGGAAGACAGACGACCTGCCATTGTGAAGCTTATGTTAGGAGAGGTGTCCAACAGGTAAACATTTAGAAATATCAACTAAAGACAAATACAATGTTGAAAATAAAATAATGTGATAATTTGAGTGCTATTTTGCATTGGGTCCTGAGGGAAAGCCTCATTTTAAAAAGTTGATATTTGCCCTGGCTGGTGTAGCTCAGTGGATTGAGCACAGGCCTGTGAAGCAAAGGGTCGCGGGTTCGATTCCCAGTCAGGGCACATGCCTGGGTTGCAGGCCAGGTCCCCAGTGGGGGACACATGAGAGGCAACGACACACTGATGTTTCTCTCCCACTCTTTCTCCTTCCCTTCCCCTCTCTCTAAAAAATAAATAAATAAAATATTTTAAAAAGGTTGACATTTGACATAAAAAGCTGAGACAGAAGACAGAAATGAGCCACAAGAATATCTGGAGTAGTAATGTTACTATTCCAGGCAGAAGACATAAGCTAGCAAAAAGGCCTTTAGGTTTGGCGTATTAGAAAAAAAGAAAAGATCAGTCAGTGTAAATGAAGTAGATAGAATGAGGAAAGTAGCAGCTTATGATAAGGTTAAAAAGCTAACCAAGGGGACTTCCGGCCAAGATGCCTTCCGGCGTAGGTGGAAACACTGTACCTCCTCTCACAACCAAGATTAAGGACAACAAATATTTATAAACAATAACACAACCAGAACACAGAAAATTGAAATACGGAAGTCGACAACCATTCAACCCGACCGGTACGAGGGGCAGAGTCGGCAGGCAGCGGAGAGGGAAAGCGGCAGGAAAACGTGGTGGCTGCCAGGCTCGGGAGCACTGGTCGGTGTAGGTGGCGTGGAGCTTGCAGACTCCAGACGCGGGGAGGAGACGAGTGGAGCACGCAGGGCACGCAGGGCAGTTGGCCAACGGTGGACACACATTTTCGTGCAGATAAACTAGGGCAGTGAGACGGACTGCACAGCGCAGGGCCCCAGCGACGGGAAATAAAGCCTAAAGGCACCTATTGGAAAGGTGCCGGGAGAGGCTCCCAGCCTCACAGGAGAGGTCGCCGGGGAGACCTGCGGGGTCCCGGAGTGTGCGTGGGCCCTCCCACCTGGGAACCAGCGTCAGAGGGGCCCGGTTTGCTTGTGGAAGGCAGTGGAGGGGACGCAAACTCCGGAAAGCGCGAACGGGCGCCATTGTTCCCTCTCCGACCCCGCCCCCACAGACAACGTCACAACTTGGCGACTAG
>PVKM010021515.1:0-13105 GCA_004027735.1 Carollia perspicillata | reverse complement strand
ACTCCTAGCTAGCTCACTTCCTGTACATCACCCTAAAAATAAGGAAAAGCAGCAGCGGGAGGGATTTCATAAATCACACAACTACTGCGCTGCTTTCTAGTCCCGAAACCAAATTCACAGGAGAGTCTAATAAATGACCTCAACACTTTTTTTTTTTTAGTTTCCTTTTAAGTACTTGTGCCAAAGTAGAAGCAACAGAAGCCCGACGAAAGAGGTGTTAGTTAGAGAGCAGCACCTCGGGCTGAGAGCGCGCATGTGCGTGCGTGAGGAAGGGGCGACCGTCTCCGCAAATGCGCAAGTGCTTGCTGCTGACATCCAACCCCGAGTTATAATTACAGAGCAAGGCCGATGTGTAAAGTCAGCCTTCAAGGAGTCATTGTTCTACCAGCTTCTCGTCTATTCTGTGGCTCTAACTCTATTAATCTTTAAAAACACAGATTTGTACAAGACCTATTGCCTGATGACAAGCGCCAGATCCCGGATAGAGCAGGTAACTCAGGACACAAAAACCCAGTGACAAGGGTGGGGCTTAAATGAGGGAGTGGTTAACACACGCACAGATTTGTGTATCCCAGTATTAAGATGAGGGGGAAAAATCGCTTCAGACATTTCACTTGATGTTGTTCTGAACTGCAACAAAAAACATCAGGATTCATCACCCTTCCCAAATATCACATTCAGACCTCTCAGCAGTTGCAACCTTCTAAGAAGGCATTTTCAGAGCAGTTCAATGTTTCAGCCCCAGGGAGGAGAACCAGGACACCGGCGGAACCCGTCCCTGCTGACCAAAGGGCACGCGGGAGAAATGAGGTGCCTAGGAGACATCCCAGTGGAGTACAGGTTCCCGGACTCATGACCGTTAGGACAGAGAAAACAAAAGAATCTCCCCCGGGGAACTCGCCCCCTCCGCTCAGGCTCCGCTCCTCAGAGAAGGCTCTCTGCCTTCTCAGAGAATGGATGGGGTCTGCTTGTTTGCGAATCCAAAGCACCGGGGGGATTGAGGGGGGAGCTAGCACAATGTGATGTTTGTAAATATGATAAACCATTACAATATTACAGCTTTTCATTTGGAAAGCCATTTAGGCAAGAAATGATTACTGACCCATGATATGTAAATGACAGAAATGCAGAAATTAGTATTTGGGTCAACTCGTGTATTTTTCAACCATGAAATGAAAATCTCGGTGTTCACATTCCAATTCATACATGAAAGCATTACAGTACTATTAGTTGACTATTGTGTTAATTTATTATTGTCTTAGTTAATGTTTTCAGAGACACCATGAAGTTATATCTTTACTTGCAATGCACTAATGCTGCTACTGAAAGAGGAAAGTGTGTCCTTCTGGGCCAGCTGGTTCCTTGACAGAATTCTACTGCAGCTGGTTACTTGACAGGGGAAAGGAAGTGATTTTGAAGGAGAGGCTACAGACCTCCTCCCCAAATATTTCAAATATGGGATCAGTGTGTCACTTTCCTGTCTTTTGAGATCATAAAACAAAGGAATGTGTTAGACAATTATGCTACTATGACAAGTTTCTAGGTGCCACTGGGGACACAAAAGAATCCCCACAGGAACTTTGTCTTCAAGGTTGACGCAAAAGAGACACACTATAAAAAATGGTGCAAGAATTCAGAGGGAGAAGTATTTAGGAATGCTTCTTGGAGGAAATGATACATAAGTTGTTCTGAAGGGCTGTTAGAATTTAATAGGCAAAAGGGAGGAAAGGTCATTCTAGGTAGAGAGCAAGAGAGAAGTCCCAGAGGATGGAGGACAGAGCTACATAAACTGAGGTCCCACTTTATGGAAACAGAAGGTGAATGTTGAAGAACGACATCCACAGAAGTGCATATGGAGATGTCAGGCAGCAACTGAAGTCACACAAAGTGGGATGAGTATTCAGGGTGTTCCTTCCCAGAGTGAACCAGGTGAGGGAGACTAGAAAACAGTCTAGGCCTACACGGATTATGTAGAAATGCAGCAAGGGTTGGAGCTTGGAAAGACTGCAGCAGGAAGGCCAGTCGCAATGTAAGGTTAGAGACAGAGGGCCTGTAGTTGGACGTGTTTTCTCATGTGTATTAGGAGAAATGGAAGAGGGGTGGAAAGGAAAGGGCGGTCCGGTAGGCCAGAACTGGACGTGTTAGAGCTGCATCTGCATGCTGCATGCAGAGGGGTAGATTTACTGTCTGCCCTTCAATGCAATGGTTTTAAAGAGCAAAATGAGTATATGATGCAGAGAGTAAGTGGAGTAGAGAAATGCTGATCGTTTTGCCTTTTAATGTAATTAATTGGCTAGAGGGAACCAAGTCTTCTTTTCTTATAACCTCGTATATCACACACTCAAGATTGGGTAGTGCTGAGATCTCTGGCTTCATTCAACAACCTTGGCCCTTGGATCTGGTGTGTGCCAACATCTAAAAGACAGGCACTTAGTCACTTAGTCAAACACTTTACTTGGGGTTTTCAAGGTCAGAAGAGGTGTTCTTCCTGAGAGGAGGTCTGAACACAGGGTGGTTTTGAATAGGGGGGTTAGACCAGTAGTTCTTCAGGGAGGTGGGACTGCCCCCTACAGAGTGTTTTGAGAATTTCTGGCCACATTCTTGGTCTGTCTCAATACTGGGTGGAGCCAGGGATGCTAGACGTCCACTGTTCACAGGACAGTCCCACACAGTAAAGAGTCATGCAGCATCCCACGTGGCTTTCGAAGGTCCTGCCGGGCATTCATGTAGATAAACCTGTTTACGATGACCTAAGCCTAAAACCTAATTCCAATTTACGTATCTTGCTGCCCCATTTTAATATACATTTAATTTTCCATGAATCCACAACTGCTATGTATATTAGGGAA
The DNA here is from genome assembly GCA_004027735.1 of Carollia perspicillata. Taxonomy (NCBI): domain Eukaryota; kingdom Metazoa; phylum Chordata; class Mammalia; order Chiroptera; family Phyllostomidae; genus Carollia; species Carollia perspicillata. Next base: position 10,256 of record PVKM010021515.1, on the reverse strand, counting down.
AGGTTATATTTTGTTTTGTTCAGGACTTTGCCAAGAGCGGGACACGGAGACGCATCACATCGCTTGCAGCAATGCTACATTAGTAGAGTGGCACTCATGGCTGTCATTCCACACAGGGGCACGCGTTTAACTATTTTTCATGCCTTCCTTATGTGCGCATTTAAATGCATATTATTTTATTAATTACTTTCTTTTTGTTTCTTCTTTATATTTAGGACATTATGTGTCGAGTAATGTATTATAATTTGATATATATGTTCTATGCATTTCATTTCAGGATAGCAAGTGGGGAGAATATAAAATATTTGTTATACAAAGGAGATGTGTCTGATAGGAGTGAGGAACATGGAGTTTGAAACACAAGAAACTTAGATATGACGCATTATGAGTAACCGTCTTTTGCCACTATTATTTTTTATGCTGGATCAATCAATGGATCTTTACTGAGCCCCTATGGTAAGCCGCCAGTGAGTCAGCACCATACAGCATGTTGTAGATAAAAAAGGACTATAAGTCAGAGGCTCCCTTTCAAATCTCAGAGCTCAGGCCTTGGCCTAATTTGGCCTGGTAGCTTACCACAGGTTGGGGTAGGACAGAACAGAACGGATAAAGCATAACACCCTGGAGGTTAGAGTACTGGTAAATAATTGTAGGTGTGGTTCCGGGTGAATGGTCCAACATGGGAGCGTGAGAACACATTTCTGCAAGGCCGAGCAAGCAGGAGACTGCTAGCACAGAGAGTAAGGGGGTGCAGACCCTGCAGCCCCAAGCCCCAGGCTGGAGATGAGAAGTGGAACTCCAGCCCTTCTGGAGGGGCCCAGCAAGAGCAGACCCCTGCCCCCAATGACCCTAACTAGGTAAAGGTGTACCTAGCGTTCAGGTAGCAGGCCAGAACTCAGATCAGGGGCTGAGGTCCAGGGCAGAACTGCAGGGAGAGTATCTCCATGTTGAATCATAGATGCTGGGGTTAGAGCAGCTTTAATATGTTTTGCTCCAAGTGCACATGGATTTGCCTTCTGGGTTTCGGGGAAGAAGCCAAATGTGAAGGTTGGGAGCCTTCCTGGACCTGGCACTCAGCTGTACCATCTAATTGGAAGAACCAAAGTGTAAAGACATAACAAGTCAGTGAACTGGACAATGGTTAACAAAGAGTAGTAGTTCAAGAGTGTCCAGAAATCCTGCATTGCCACCCTTGGAACAAGGAAGGCATGAAACTCCGGGACACAAAAGAAGCCTTGGTTGAAGTGGTTTCTGAAGGTTTCATGGAAAAGCAAGAGCTGGAGCTGGCCCTTGAAAAGAGGACAAATGAATAGTTAAGGGCATTCATTTATTCCCTCATTATTCGACAAATACTTAGCACCTGCTATGTGACAGGTGCCAAGAATAAAGAGGTGAATGAGAGAAACACTGACCTTGGTGATACAGATTTTAGGCTAATCTGGTTTCAGAGAAGTGAGCAGGTGAGAATAGGCAGCCCAGGACTTGAGGGAGTTTCTAAGACTAGTGAGGCACACCCAGGGCCTACTTTTAAGGAGGTGCTCATCTTTCTACCTGAGCTGCTGCTAATCCTAGCATTAATTGTGTAGTGCGTAGGTTCTACCTGCCTTAAGGCTTAATCCTAAAGGAAACTAAAAATATTATTAATGTAAACTCTTAGAGTTAGGGGTTGGCAAATGTTTTCTGTAAAGATCCAGACAGTAAATATTCCAAGCTTTTCAGGTGTGTCGTGAAATTTAATTCTTGTTTTGATTTTCTTCAATCAGCTGAAAATGTAAAGCCCATTTTTAGCTCACAGACTGGATTTGGCCTGCAGGCTACAGTTTGCGGCCCTTAGTCTCCAGAGTTCCTTTAGTCCAGAGAACAAGAAGGCATTCAATGGTGTTAGTGGATGATGATAAGTAATATTTCTTATAAGTGATATTTGCGTAGCATTCAACATTGTCTGATGTTATATATGTATTATCCCATTTGGCCCTTGAAACAATGCGACTGAACTAGGTAAGCCACTTACTGCCGTTTTTCCTCATGTCATAGGTAAGTAGGTTGAAGCTCAGGAATGTTCAGTCATTGCAGTAGGTCACAGAGCCACAGAAACCAGAGGGACCCTGATGCCATTCTTTTGATTCCAGAGCTTGGCCTTGATCTGCAGCTACTTTGAACTGTCTTTACAACCAAATTAGTCACAACACTCACAGGGCACTCTAATTTTGAGTCTGAATGTGTTTTGAAATCAAAGGCTTATACTTAAAAAGCAAAGAAGCAGACATTGGATATGGTCTGAATTATGTCAGCGGTATCAGGATAAGAGGACTGAGTAGACTGTTTTGAGGGCTGGGGACACACCACTAAATTCAATTGACACAATCCCTGGTCTAATTAGTAGCTTACAGTCTAATGAAAATCTTTCTAGTGATAAGAACACAATTGGAGGAAGAGTAGCAACTAACTAACTGTCATGTATGTGTTTGGAGTTATAATGTTTTGTCACCAATCTACAAAGCAGTGCCAGGAAGTCTGTCTTATTTCCTCTATTGTATAAATACTTTAGTAACGACAGCTAACATATGGAACTTACTGTACGGTAGGGAAGAAATGCTCCGAGGAGATAGAACAGGTAGGTGGCCAAGGGGGATTTGAACTTGAGTCTTTACAACCTAGAGTTTCAAGGCCTTCCACTTTGTGCTGAAGCAAAACCCTGGGCCATGGACACTCAACCTTATAAACGCACCTCCACTTTTCAATGCCTGGTGGATTTAAATCAGATTTCTTCATCTTCGTATTTTGTCATTTACGAGCCAAGGCAGCCAGAGAGAACTTATTCATTAGTGCTTTCCAGTGTGATGATTGCTGACAGGGCACTTCCGGTGTCATATAGTACCATTTTCTAAAGCCTATAACTCTGAAGTAATTGCCTCATGGGTTACGATTTCATTGATGTTCAAATGCTGTCGATGTGAGGTTGGGCAGTTTTGAGGCTTAGGTATCTAGCTCAAGGTTTCAGTGGGCATGGAGTTTACTTTAAAAACACTTAAAATGCAAGAGTCATTGGGAGTGACGCAGTGGTTGGAATTCCTTCTCTGTTCCTTTGGCACACTCACTCTGTCTTTACTGGTTTTATTCAAAGGAAGGCCACTGAAACTTCTCTCTAGGTATTGTTATTAACATATTTAACTTGCATGAATGGAGCAAAATTTTAGGTTCAGAATCAAACAACCTTTCTTTAGCCCCTCAGCCAATCATGGCACAGGGGCACAAGGCAGGTTTTGTAGGACATGTAGTTTTCAGTCATTGGAAATGATGGAAACTCAAGCACGGAGGGGGACCTAGCAGGCTTAACTTTTAAGTTTTCCAAGTTTTTTATGATTGAGACTTTGGCCAAAAAATCCTTTTTTTCCACTTAAAAGGAATACTAAAAAACATGTAAATGGTTTTTCCTTGTAAATACATTTATTTGAATAACATCATTATTGCATAAATTAGTTTTTCAAATAATTTCTATTTTTTTAAATGATGAAACCTATGTTTTCCATGTGCCATTAGGAAAGCCCAGTGATCACATATAATAACAATGTACTAAAAGCTACACAGGATAGAATCCATTTCAAAAAACCCATAACTCAACAGAATAAAAAAATGACAGACTAGCCATTCATGCAAATTAGCTAACTCACATTTATCAGAGAAAATATTTCATAGCATTAACAACACTGTCATTTAAGAAAAATTAAATGGGGCCCAGAACCACACATTTATTTTTACTGCATCCATTATTCATTTACTTGTGTCTTTTCTTTTTTCTTTTTTGAGCTGTAAGTTTTGAATTCAAAGTTCAGTAGAGGAAGAAACATATGATTTTCCCATTTTAGTGACCCCGTGGTTAGCAGCAATAAAGCAACAGGAACAAATCTGGCTTGAAATGTGTCCAAACCCACATCTCCCAGTGTGCACAAAAGGCAAAAAAAGTAAGATGTGCAGCGGATATTAACATGAGTAATCTTGGAAATCTAAATATTAAACATATGTCAAAGATTATCAGATGCACATCCACATGTCCTATAGAGATCTCTTTCATCCGAGGAGCTCCAGCCCATTTCAATGTGCACAGGCTAGTTCTCCAGCCCCGAAGGCCTCATCAAAGCTTGGCACATCCAGTGATGACAGCCCAGTTTTCAGATGGGTGCTCGTGAAGTAATAACTCCTCGGCTCCCACACCTTCCTGAAAGACAGTCTTATTAATCTCTACCCCCACCTGGAGATAACATTATTTAAATCCAAGTTGATTAAATCATTTGCCCAGTAAGCTGCACAGTTCAGGAAATTTCCTGGGGTCTTTGATTTGTGTTCTGATGCTGAAGTCGCTGGAACTCACACTCAACTCTGTCTACAGGGCTTTTACCATAGCAATCCAGAGACGAATGTTCCAGGTGAGACGTGGAGAGGTAGTCTTGTCTTACCTTCCGGGGCACTGTGTGAAGACTGTGACTTAATTCTCTCTGTCTCTTAGTAAGATGTGCTCAAAATACTTGGTGCCTTCATCTCTCCAAGCTTTATTCTCCAGGGTAATTTAAGTTATATTTTGGAAGTACTTCGGGTATAATAGTATAATAGGGAGCCAGCCTAATCTTTTGCTGTGTGTATATTGACCATTGGATAATATTTTATAAAAATCTTGGTATGGTATGACCTTACTTTTTATTAGCCTCGGTTTTATTAGCCTGTAAATTGAGAAAGAAAAGCTGAATCTTACTATTTCACAATGCAATCATGTTTGCAAGACTTTGTAAACTCTAGAGCTTTATATAAACATAGACTATTATTATTACCGTAAGTCACACCTACCAGAAAGAAGCCCCCCCCCCCAAGTGATAACCAGTGACCTGAAATCCAATTTTGTTTTCACGTCTATTCATTTTTGGCAAATGTCACAGATTTGTCTAATCTGTAGTCTTCACTATGAACTGCATTACCCTGGGCATGCCACTTAGTAGGCAGGCTGAGTGAAGCGGAGATTAAATTTTTACCTTTGTGCTCCTGCTCTCCCAAGGCATCTGGCACCTAGTAGGTGTTCAACAAAAGTGTTCTGAATTAAATGGGATTGTGTAGAAGGGGGAATGACTTGGAGTGAACCAGGCAAGCGAGTACAAGATAAACTGCCAGTTTGGTGGAGCCTGTCCAGGGAGGTGGTGTGGCGGGCATCCAGGCACTGCTTGAGAAGGAGAGGAACCAGCCATTCTCTGAGGAGGAGCAGAGCAGTCGTGATGGGTGGTCGGTCCTGTGCCCCTCTCCTTCTGCCTCTGATACCTTTTTTCACCTTCTCTCCCATCTTTCACCACTTGGAGAAAGAGAAACTGCTCAGTGTTTTCTTCTCTCACTTACAGGCCTATTCTCATTCTGTGAGGTAGAGGAAGCTTAGATTCTTTGGGGAACAGCGCGGATTCTGCAGCTCTGTCCTCGAGGGAATTTGCATGAGCTCTCTGAAAGACAGTCTGTAGACTTTGTCACTGGGTGGGAGTTCGAGGGGAGGGGATGGAACTGTAGGGAAAGATCTTAAATATGTCAGCACCCAATTTTGCACGTAAGATTCGCTTACTGAATCTGTCTTTAAACCAGCATGTCTGTTTTGTTCATTAAAGTAAAACATCATTCATAGTAAGAATAATTGCCCTATTAATGTGTCTCCTTTGACCTAGAGAATTCTAGACCACATTTTGAAAAATAAAGTGTATTCTAAAGTTCTTTGACTTGCTTTTGCATGTGTGTTCCCAAATACTATGACTTGATTTTCTCCAAACACATTTGATACGCACCCTTACCCTTGCAATAGAAACTATTATTATCAGCTAAAGAATCTCAAAACTGGACACACTTTTTCCTTTCAAAAACACGGGGTCAAATGAGAGGTGTGGCTCATTTGCCATTGTCTGAGTCGTGGAGGGTATAGTTGTGCTCAGCCTGCTCTCCTCTCTTCCTGCCTGCTTATCTTCCTTCCATCTTTATCTTTAACCTATATCTCATAAGCTGAGGGTGCAACACTATCCGTCCCTTTGAGCATCTAGTACCCGGGTAGAGACGCAAACATATCCCAGGGGTGCAGCCACTGCTGCCTGGGGGCTTCTCTCATTGAATGGAGTGGGAACTGTGCTCTGAAAAAAAAAAAAGCCTAACTGCAAAAATCACGTTTTAGCTGCTTAGTAATAATTTCCTTTTCATTCTCTCCTCAGCCATTTTCTCAAGATACATAGAAAGCTTTGCTTTTGGTTCTAAGCTACAAGGAATTGAAGAAAGAAGAGAGGACTTGCAGAAGATGTGGATTTGGGGTCATTGAGATAAAACATTATTGTTTAGCTGATGTAGGTCAGACTATCAAACTAATGAAAACTAATGAAAGCTGCTGATTGTGATGGCAGACCAGCCCTCAAATGCTTGTTTACTTTCTCACCTCAATTTTAGAGTGAAATATTAGATGGGAAAAGAATGATTGTGTCTAGAATAAACTCTAGTGACTTACATGTTCACGTTTTTAGAGAACGGAGTATGTTTAAATGAAAATATTTAGAAAATGTTGATTTAAATATGTCACACTCAACTCCTAAGTGATCAAGGCTTCATATCTGTTTATACTGAGTAACAGTTTAACAAGACGAGTCACTTGTCATTTGCATACATGAGTACGTGTATTTTACTGGAATCAGCTAAACTGATAAACTGCAGTAAATTGAAAAGTCAACAGGTTCATTGCTGTTCAGTTTATTAAAAATATGTTTAATTCTTTAGAGACACCATATGAAGAATACCATGGCCAGCTAGAAGCATGCATATTTGTGCTTGGGGCCTGATGTCTATAATGCAGGTATTGCAAAGCTGTTGTTTGGAACTGGTGAGCAGCTACAATTGGATTAGGTTCTCGGAATCACAGGAGTTAGGAAGGGTACGAAGGATCATCTTGTCCAGTGCTTTTCAGACTCTCCTGGTCCTTATTCCAGACCTTTTGAATTTGAATCTCCATGAGTGGGGCCTCAGAAACTGCTTGTTTAAAATGCCGTGTTTCTATCATCAGGAAAGTGTGAAACAGACTGTGTGCAGTGGCTTCAGCCCCGACCGTATCAGAATTGTTTGTAGAGGTTGTTGAAAACACAGAAGTTTAGGTAGTGGGCACCATTCTCTTACAAATTATAACTCTACTTTAGGCATTTACATTCTTTAAAATTGTTTAAATTATTTTTTAAATTTTTATTGTATCTTTTTTTATATTACCATTTCACCCTCTTAGGCCCACTCCTTGCCCCCGCCCCCCTTCCCTGCCCACCCCGCCCCGCAACGAGCTTCACAGGCAATGCCAGAGTAGGTTTGGGAATTAGGGATCTAGTCTGACCTCCAAAGTGTAAAAAGTCTCTTCCAAAACATTCTGCTTAAACATTCGGATTCAAAGGCCAGCCATTGCCTTGTTAGAAGGCTCATAATTTTAGATACTACTTTCACTTATTGGATCACCAGTCTCAGTTTGTCCTCTAGTCAAACAAAATAATTATTTCAAATGTGTATCCCATAGAAGGTCTTTAGTAAGTGTCAGGTCTGTCCCTTTGTCCTTCAAGTATGACAGAGGCCATCCTTGACCCATTCCTTGAAAAGTGGTAACTTCATAAATTGTCTCTTTTTTATACAGAACATTTCCACTTAAAAAAGATTTTATTCATTTATTTTTTTAGAGAGAGGGGAAGGGAAGGAGCAAGAGAGAAAGAGAAACATCAATGTGTGGTTGCTTCTTGTGCACCCTCCCCACTGGGGACCTGGCCTGCAGCCCAGGCATGTGCCCTGACCAGGAGTTGAACCGGCAACTCTTTGCATCGCAGGCCGGAACACGATTCACACCAGCCAGGGCAGAACATCTTCACTTTTAAGAGCACTCTTTGTGGGTATCATATTCTTAGAATTCTCATTACCTGAATCTAGACATGCCGCAACATCTTTATTAAAATTAATGTATTCCACAAATATTATTGAGCACCTACTATACGTCGAACTCTGCTTTAGATACAAGGAGTCCCACACAGTGACCAGAATTAAACCCAAGGCAGACTGGCTTTAATAAGCCAATGGGGATACAATTCTGAACTCATTATTTCAGTAATGCAGCCCATTGACTATATTGGCTATTGTGAAAACCATGTCACACTCTTAGTTTACTTTAGGTTAGAGTTTAAATAAGACCTCAGGACCTCATATAACTGTTATTATTATTATCACCACCAGTGCTGTAATAAGCATTATAAAAGATAACTTTTGGGTAGTGATACACAGTTTAAAAATTCTTTCTATATCCGCAATTCTCACAGCAGCTCTGAAACTTGTATTATTTCTGATTTATGGATAGAAAACCGAGGCTCAGATAAGTTTAGGGCATTCCTTGAAATTGCATATGCAATATTCAGTCAAGCTAAGACTTGAACTTAAGCTTCCTGACTCCAAATCTGGAACATTTTCTATCGCTTGATGATACCATAAGTGAGGGCTTCCCTGACTATATAGCAAGTGGGACAAAGTAGGGCGGGGACATTACTTTCTCCTATTTAGTTACATGTGACTACCTCTGACCCTTTATTCCAGCCTCTTGAGTTCTTTCTCTTTGTTCTTATCCAAGTTATTACACACTTTGAACAAGACACGGCCAAAGAGAGAACACACTGGCATATCATTGGGAGATCTTTCTCCAGATTAGTAATAAAATAGTAATTAACACATTGGTAACCATTTTTCAAGCAGCTAGAATTTGATGTACCTGTGCCATCATTCTGCTCACATGTCCCCATCTTGACACTCCAAAGAAATCTTGAAAGCCTTAGCTAAATGTCTCGCTGAAGCCCTGGTAGGGTGTATCTGTGGAATTCTCCTGATCCACCAAAGAGGGAATGGTTGCCTTTTAGCAGAGTGGAGCATTTTAACTGTCCCACAAATCAAGTTACTTTATTAATCAGAAGAAAACTCTCAAGGTGTTGTGTTATTGCAGTTGCTTTTTTTTAGAGTTAAACAACTTTATTTTATTAAAAAAATGGTTTTTATGATCATTGTTATTCTATTACAGTTGTCCCAAATTTTGCCCCTCTGCCCTCCACCTTCCAGACACCCCTGCCCCACCTCCGCTCTCACAGTCAGTTCCCACACCGCTGTCCACGTCTGTGGGTCATTCGCATGTGTTTTTTGACTAGTCTCTTCCCCTTGTCACCCCATTATCCCCCTCTCTCTTCCCTTCTGGGTGCTGTCAGTCTGTTCCCTGTTTCCATGCCTCTGGTTCTATTTTGGGTGTAAGAAGTGTTCTTTTAAATCATGGAAGGGCCCTGTAAGAATCCCATTTTGCAAGACCCAGCCTGGATGTCACCTTTTCTGGGACGCCTTTTTGGATGCCCAGACAGGTGTAGCGATGCCTGTTGCTCTGTGCCAGCATGTTGGTCATTTCTCTGGTGTCGCACTTTCCATGTGACCTGATTGTCATTTATGTGTTCTTTTTGCGTTCAATATTTGAACTTCTTGAGGGCAAGGACTAGATTTTATTCACCTGTGAAGTCTTCCATAGTATCTACTATAGATACTCATATCTTGCACATTGGTGTACACGAGAATCATAATAAGTGTAAGAATGAATGAACGTGTGGGGGAATACATGTACAAGTGTGATATAAAGTTTTCGTATGAATTTTTTTTAGATAAATGACATTAAAAAGAATCCCTTTTTAATTTCTTATGGAGTTTGGAACTTCTTATTGAAGATACTTAGGAACAATGGACAAAGCCTGATCAAGAGAATCCAACAGTCACCTATTCCTTGGAAAAGAAGAATTAATCCTTCACCCCCACCCCAGAGTAGCTGTAGTTTTAAGATTAATCTTAATTCTCTTTGTATCTTATAAAACAAAACTAATTGCAGAATTCAAAGCTTTAGAGGATTTTTAGGTGGCTTGATGGGAAAGCATTGAAATAAATACAAACATTTAGATAAAACAACCATTTTAATAGTATTAACTCTGCCAATTAATGATAATGGAAGAGCCGTCCAATTAGCTAAATCGCTAATAGTTTTATCAAGCAGAGGTTGGTAATTTAAAGCAAACAAATTCCTTCTAATTTTATCCACTCACACACCAAGATATTTAAAGGATAACAGGGGATCCAACACAGAGTATCGCTCCAGAAGAGCTATATTTAAATCTCCTAATGGCTGCAGCATAGAGTTACCCCAATTAGTCAGGAAACCCAGGCAGTCA
>PVKM010021514.1:0-22515 GCA_004027735.1 Carollia perspicillata | reverse complement strand
ATAAGAGATAGGAGATCTTTTGGCTATGTGTAGCATTAACCGTGTTCCTCAACCCAACTGGCCACTTTTAAGAAAGGATGTAAAGATAAGACTCTTATTGGGAAGGGAAGGGTTGTGAGTTGGATCTAGAAAGCAGTGAAGTTGTGGGAGGTCAGATTCTGGTGTAAGGTGAGAGTAAATGGTAGTACATAGGTGTAGCGTGTGAGAGAATAGTTTTAACCTCCCTAATAACAGAGTTCAGGAGACGGTGATATGGGCTTGTATCCAGGGAGGGTGCTTTGAAGTATTTACACTTGTGTGGAACAGCAGTTATTTACAATAATATTAGAGCAACATTCATATGCCAGAATGTATGTGATCTGAATAACCTGAACAGGGGGTATAGGATTTTGAGTAGTGTGCTGATGGAACACAATTCACCTTAAGGACAGTAAATTAGCAATACAATGTAGAAGAGAGAACAAGGGAAACCTGTCAAATGGTACAATATACCCTGCCAAGCAAAGAAGACTATACCGAAAGACTGGGAATACAAAAATACTATTGAGATAAAAGATGTAGGAATAGTGAAAAAAGGAGAAAAAAATAATAATCCAAATATGCAGCAACTTGCAGTTTCCCTGCAATAGTCAAGTGAAATTTGTCTCACTGTCTCAGGTGTTGGGTTGCCCCCCGTTTGAGTCCACTTCAGGTCTTTTCACAGTTCCAAGTTTTTCTCTTGCTTGTGGGTATTAAAAAAAAAAATGGCAGGAGAAGTAAGAAAGGAGAGATAAAATTCGAAATAAAGTGTGCAGTACTAAATCAAGAAAGAAGGGAAGAGAGGAAAAAGCAATTGGAGAGTAAAACAGTAGTGAACATTTTAAAAAGAATAGTAACAAAAAGATTACTTACAAAAAACAGCATTTAAAAAAAACACACACAAAAAACACACCTCTTGTTGGTTTCAAACTGTCCAAACTGGTTATTCTAGTCTTGCTGGCTGCAGGAGGCTGGGGAGTAATTGGTGTGGCATTTCTCCCTTCCTGATGTTTACTTAGCCTTTCTTGCAAGCACTGTCCCAGCAGCTAGTCTGACTCCTTCCCCCAATATCTTCAATGTGGGAGTCCTGGTTTTCTTCAGAGCACTTTTCCCCTGTGGTTATCACTAGATGCTAGGGTGTAGGGGCACCCACTCGGCTAGGCTCCCTCCATTTAGCGAATTGGGGCCCAAATGCTTCCCTTCCCAATGCTAATGGGATGGAGTCACTGTGCTTTCCCTTTAACCCTGGGGTCTCTGCCTGGCTGGGCTGGGAGTCAGCTTCGGGGCTGTCACAGCAGATTTCCCAGCCCCTCTGTTTGATAAATTCCTCCTACACAACCCTGGTGCCCCGTGTAGCCCAATTCTTCAGGCAGCCCAGTGACTATCAGGGTCAGTGCATGTCACAGCCTGGCTCTCAGCTCTCTCAAGCTGGCACCCATGGACTCTGCGAGTAATCACAGCCCCCTGTGTTTTGCCTCTTCCTCCTTATTCCCCTCTCCGCGACCGGAACTCTGCTGGTGTTGCTCAAACCCTGGTCTGTTAGGGAGGGAGGGAGCAGGTGACCCAGCTCTCTCCCAAGGATTTTGGCAGGCCCTCCACTTTCAAACAGTCTGTGGTAGACTGAACGCAGCTCTGGGCACCGGGTCTGGGGCTACAAACTCACCCTGGTCCCCACACTGGTCCCCAGGACCTTACTGTCCTGAAATATCCTTCTTACTGTCTGGTTTCTGGTTTTTCAGTGTCCACTACATCTTTGTGGACTCTTATTTTCAAATACGCTGCAGTACTGTTGTCTGTCTGCTCTGTTCCTTAGTGGATTAGCCAGTTTTTCCTCCTGTGTGTAGGGGGAAGTGAAATACACTCCCTCCTACTCCGTCGCCATCTTCCCTCAGATGTAGCTTTTATATGGGTGACCATGTGCCAAGGTGAAAACTAGGGAAAAGGGAGAGAATGTGTACTTAGTGACAACTTCCTCACTTGACAGGCAGGTTTGGATTTTGGGTGGACCGTGTAGAGGATGTTGGACCCAAACCTCCTACTTCCCAAGCCAAGCCTGAGATGGACACCCGCAGGGTTTCTAGGCCTCAGTGGCCTGTGGCCACCCTGATGAGGCCATCTCATTATGAGATTCTACCAGAGCTTGTTACCCAGGTACACAGTTCCAGCTAATTATTCTTCCTACTTATTGAGTATGTTTGTCAGGCACTGTGTGAGCACATGGCTGGTGGTTCCCTGGGCCTCCTAACAACTGTATTTTCACTATTGGTGCTGATCTTGCTGTTGTATGGAGGTTGCTTCCTGTCTGCTAGGTGTCTGGCTCGGAAGGCCAGTGTTTATACTGTGTCTCTTCACTCCAGGGCCTGACCTTGTAGCCCGTCTGGGTAGTGACAACTCTAATCGATGTTCCGATCAGATTCTCAGAGGAATAACGGAACAGTCCTAGAAAGGGAACTAAATCCAGACCCTAAATTCCTCCTCTTCATGTGTCAGGTATAGGCCCACACAGGTCCTGACAGTTTTGCACTCTGGGCAGGACAGTTTTGGTTTACCTGTAGCAGTTCCCAATTTGTTCCCGAGGGGAGGGCTGGCTCCCTGCTTCAAATATTACAATCGGTGCCACTTGTCTTTGGCCGTGTGGTGCAGGCTAAGTAGTGATTTCCATGGCAATGGCCAGGGTGTCCAGGCTTCCATGACTGTCCTTTCTTTCGAGAAGTTCTGATGTAGTAACACTGGAAGTACCTAACAGCTCAACTATCCAGAGTGGGCAAGCTTTGTTTAACTGATCCTTCCCAGAAGGTGGTCTGGAACAAGTTCTGGGTGGCTCCTTCCTCCACAGTGGGAGTGTGAACATGGTGAGGTGATGGAGCATGTTTTCTGGGGCCGAGGTCCTGAAAGGGCCAGGCTGGTTGCGGGTGCTCTTCAATAGTACACTGGACATCCCCCATATGCAGGCAAGTGTGTGTTGTTCTGCTGTGTGGCTATCCTTGGGAACATGCACACACCTACCTCCAATACCCTGCATCAGACCTGCCCACCAGTGTAAAAGGCTTCTTCTGAAAGGACACCACACATTGCTGATGCACAGGCTCTTCCTGGACCCATGCCAAGGGTCTCAGGATTTCAATTCTCATCTATGCTGGAAGGCCTGGAGCCAACGTGACAACTTGCTCTAGTTTGCCTGGGACTGTTCTGGTCTTAGCACCGAAAGTGCCACATCCTGGGAAACTCTCATTCCAAGGTCAATCAGGGCAGTCAGTTGCCCCACCCAGAGCATGCTACTTTTTCTAGATGACCTCTGATGACCAACCAGGTTACAGGTATAAGCTGCAATCCTGAACTCCCCTTGCAGAAGTTCTTTCTGTCTGTCAATTTATTTGACAGCCTTTGAGAGAAAGAGGCACATGTGGGAAGTCAGTAGCTGGAGAGGTTAAGAACGCTTGCACAATACAATAGTTTCAGCACTGCTCTGCCACTGTTGCTGTTGTCTGGCTCATCCTGGGCAGTGCCAGGTCCTCCCACGACCCTCAATCACACCCTGGTGGTAGCCAGAGTGGTGCAGGGGATGAAGAAAGAATTCTGTTTTTCATTTGCTATCTTTCTCTACTTTTATATTATTTTTAAAATCATGTGTACCCACACAACTCAATTACATGAGATGGCCCTCCCTCTCTTTGCCCTCTTCCCTCCATCCCAGGGACACTTGCCATATATATATATATATAAATTGGCAGCAAGAAACAGTACCAGAGGTTGTGACTGTGAGAACATAGTGGGTACTCAGTAAGCTGGGCCTATTTTAACAGCAAGAAGTTTTCACATGTCACATATGGTGACAAGCAGCAAGGTTTTACCACATGTCATATAACATAACAGCAGTGAGAAGTTATCACATATTGAATATAGCAGCAACAAATTATATATCATAACAACAAGGAGGTGTTATCATGTGTTGTATTTACATTATCACAATGGCAGAGAAGTATGATCATACATCATATATCATACCAGCAGCGATGTGTTATACATATCACTTATCAAAACAGTGGGGAGGTATCACATCAATTATAACACCAGGAAGGTGTTATCACACATACATCACAACAGCAGGGAGGGAGTTACCAGTTTAGACCTCACAGGAGGCTTTCTGTCCTAAAGAACAGCGCAGTCCTGCTGTCCTGAGCAGGGCTGAGCTTGTAAATAGTGGAAACCATTGGTGCTCTCAGAAGTGCTCTTGGATGACTCCAACTTTCAAGGGAAACCCTGATCCCTGGGAGTTGAGTTTAAAAACAAAACGAAGGAGAAACACAGGAACTGTACTGTTAGTGCAGACACTCTAGCTGGCAGCATTTTGGACACCCTGACCAGAGTCCCATAGATGCAGTGCTTCCGTCTGGGACAGTCTAGGGTCACAGGAGCAGCACCTGCATTTCCCTCCCTGCAACCTTGGTTATCTTTCTGATTTCTCAGCCAAACTTTGCTGATGACGCTTTCCTGTAGCTTAACCTTCTGATAATGTAATTCTGCTAATGCACAGGCAGGTGAACTCCCTGGTGGAGCTGCTTTCCTCACACAGTGAAGAAGCAGGTGCTTCTAGTCCACCAAGGACCTGGCAGCTCAGGTTGAGGGGAGGCCAAGGTGGAGGGAGCCTTCCCTGCATCACCCCCACTCTCCCACTTTCTAGCTATCAGATATTGGAAAGGGGATGTAACCTTTCCAAACCTCAATTCCCTGTTCCCTCCCATCTGTAAAATGGGAATCAGCAATAGTAATAACAGCAACTTCCTCCTCTGGAGGCCTGATATGATAAAATGCACTAAGATAGATAGATGGTGGATAGGTACACCATCCAGGGCCCATGCTGAGGTCCCAGATGGTAGTCCCTACTTTTTAATTGATTTATTGAAGCATAGTAAACATAAACATGTTCTAAATTATAAGAACTCTACTTCAAAGTAAAACATGCACCCATGTTGAGAATATCACCAGCACTTCTTAATCCTCACCCAATTACCGCTAAATATAACCATCATCTGGGCTGGCAGCAGCTAGGATATGCCTGTTTTCGAGCTTCCTTTGTGGGTTCATGCTTGTAAGGTTCATCTGCGAGGTTGTGTGCAATTGTGAATGGCTTATTCTCCCAGATACAGGTTTGTTAGCATAGGCAGCTAGTTAGATATTAACAAAAGAAATGGGTGTTAGACTGACTGAGCCTTATTGGGTCTGGAAGTTATACTTAATTGTGGGAGAACTCTGTCCTGAAGAGCTCTCCTGGTTGCTGTGGATGACAATAAGACTACCAAGACTTGATCTGCTAGGGAGAAAAGGCTGGCTAATCTCTCAGATCAGAACAGCCTGGAACACCTTTTTCCTTGGGCTTTTATTGAGTTTATCTTGCATAGGGATACATATCAAAGAAAGGAGATATGGTTTGCAGATAACATTTCTGGGATCACCTGGGTCCTTTTGAGTCAGGGTCTGGTAGACAGAGTGACACCAGTTGGCCATAAAACCTGAGGAAACAAACTCGTTTTGTGCTTGGACCCGAAAACATTTAGTATATATTACCTTGAGGCCATTCTTAAGCAAACAATTTTCACAGGATTTAATGCATTCTTTCTTAGGCCTGATTGCCCTTGAAGCTGCCTATTCCCACACAGGGTTACACCCACCTCTGGCATTGTTTCAGGCCTGAGTCAGGTGGGGAAAGCAAGGCAGCCAAGAGATTAGGAGACTTTTTACAGATGGGATGAAGACTCAGGCTATGACAAAGCTGAGGGGTGAGAGTCTTTTGCCCCTTCTCTGTAGTCTTCTAAGTCCTTCCCTGATGGCCCTTTAACGACTTGGCCTGTCTTAGGTGATTCCTTTCTTGAGGAATCTTACCTGTCATTGGCTATCCAGCCATTATCCAGGAGCCAAGCAGGGTGAAGTAAAGGGGTAGAGGCTGCACCTCTGCTTGGAGGATAAATTTTATCTCCTTAATGGCTTATGGTCCCAAGGTCTCTTTACTTAGCTCTAGCCGAGGGAACTTCTTGACTGTGATCGAGGTTACAGCTCCTGAAACTAGGTGGGATGGTTTCCAACACTTACTCAAGCTTAAGTCTGGAAATTACAGCTTCAGATACCACAGTGTATAGCCAAATCCCTGCTAAGGGGATTAACATCCCTCTGTACCACCCCTTCCATCCCCCTAGCCCAAGTAGGAAAGACTGGCTTTCCAATCTTCTTGGGGGCGGGGGGGGGGGGGGGGGGACAACACCACTCATCAATACCATGGGGTGGAGGAATAAACAATAAAGAGGAAATTTCTCACCTGGGCATGTGCCCAGTAGAAGCCAAGATGGTACAGATGGTAAGCACATGCACAGTAGAAACCAGATGACAAGGCAAAACTATGAGGCATGAGCAGTACAAGCCAAAATGGAGACATAAAGGGGCAAAGTCCAGCCTGGAAAACCTGGGGGGAAAATTGGGTTGAATAGGGGGAGGACTCAGCACAAGCCCACAAGGATTAGGAAAGGAATTGATTTGTTTAAAAGAAAGTCTCTTTTCTCCCAAGTCTGTGGTAATATAATCAAAGCTTAACAAAGGCTCATCTTGGTAGTACATGCTTGTTCATGCATTCATCCATTTGTTCATTCATGTTCTCTGTCTGTAGCAGCCACATAGGCCTAGCAGCTGCATGGCTTCAAGCACAAGTCCAAGCATGGGGTGGGTCCATACTCAGTTCCAAGTGCAGTTCCATGTGTGGGCTCAAGTACAGGCTTGGGTATGACAGGTGCAGTACTTGCCAGAGTGCAGCTGGCAGCAGAGACTATGGTGGACTACTGGAGTCCAGGGTGATGGCATTACAGGTCTGAATCCTGACCCCCCACAGTGGGCACCTGTGCTCACCAGGCCCAAGACTTTTTCTGCAGTGAGATGGAGCTAAACCACCTGGTCATGGATGAGACACTCGGTACCTGGCAGCAATCCTTTGTTTTGCTGCAATAAATCTTACCATTATACCTCATCCTCCTATGTGTGGCTCCCCAAAATACTTTTTTCAAAGCTCTGGAGAAGAACTCTATTCTTACATTGATTTGAGAGAGAAACATTGATCAGTTGCCTTTAATTTACTCCCCAACTGGGGATTGAACCCACAACCTAGGTACGTTGCCTGACCAGAGATCGAGCCTGTCAACCTTTTGGTGTATGGGAGGGTGCTCCAACCAACTGAACCATCCAGTCAGAGTTATTATGCCACATTCTTTAATATGTTCTGTTGTGAAGGCTGTCTATATTTGTGTTGCTGTGAGCAGAGTGCTGGGAGCTCGCTCTACCTATTAATGTGGTCCCTCATCCTGGTCAACCCTCACTGGAGGCACTCTGGCTGAGCATCCAGGAGACTCCTTATATGCAGGTCAGAGCCTTGGACTCCCAGGAATCCAGATCTCATTTAGACTTACGTCTGCAATTAGTCTAATGGCTCTGAGCTGCACCTGTTCACCCTTTCATGGGATAACACATACGAAGCAAGCGCTATCTGCATTGGGGGCAGCAGCACATTTTTGCAGGAAGGGGCCTTTGTTCATACCCATGAAGGCCTCTGCTCTGCTTGGAGTTGGAGATACAGGACAGAAGAGACCTAGCAGTCTTGAGCCAGACTGGGATGAGAGAAAGAAGAGCAGGGATGGCAGGCAGGTGGCTGTTGGCTAATGGTTTAGTGAGAGAGACAAGTAGGGAGGGCTGGGAGAATGGCTGTCGGGGGCTTGGATTTGTGCTGCTGCTAAGCCAGGGACCCCACGAAGACCTCACCTTAAAATAACACACCTGTGTAGCCACCATCTGCATTCAGTTACAGAATAGTTACAACCTCCTCAAAGTTCCCAAGTCCTCTTCCAAGCAATTCCTTTTGACCCCAGCCCCCAGCAACCACACATCTCCTCTGTCAGGTGGGTCAGGTTTGCCACTTCTGGAATCATGATTGTATGTGGTCCTCTGGGTCTGGTTTCTTTTGTTCAGCCTAGTATTAATCTTTGAGGTTCATCCATGCTGTCAGGTGTGCGAATGGTTTTCCCTTTTTACTGCTGAGTAGTCTTATTGTATGGATGGTCAACACTGTGCTCATTATTCACCTGTTGATGAACATGTAGGGTTTTCCAGTTTGGCATTACAAATAAAGCTTCTAAGGAACATCTGTCTAGAAATCTTTTTGTGGTGTTGTCTTTTCATTTCTTTTGAGTAAATATATCTTGATGTTTTGTCATTAAGAATATATTTTACTTTATGAGAAGTTCCAAAGTGTTTCTGATTGATTGCACCATTTTTCTATCTCACTAGCAAGTGTGAGAGCCCTTGTTGTTCTAAGTGCTAACTGGTACTTGCTGAAAAGACAACACAGGGATCTCTAGTCATGTAAAATAGTAAGGTAGCCTCTTGTCAGGATCGTAGTTAAAAGTTTACTGTAGAGTAGGGTTCTCAATGCTGGATGTACATTACAGCCATCTGGAAAGCTTTTTAACTTGCCCTATCCGAGCCTCATCTCAATCAATTAAATTCAGAATGTATGGGACAGCACCCAAGCATAAGCATTTTCCAAAGGTATCCAGTGATATTGAGAACTATTGTTGAGGAAAAGGTCTGTGAGCATCCAACAGACATAGATACTTTCTAAAAGAGTGTGGGGCTATTCTCCAAAAGATAAGAATTTGTTCCAAAGCATCCCCTGCTTGCAGCCTGAGATTAAGGTTTTCATTGCTGAGGCATCCATTTCAGAAATATCCACTTTGAATAAACATACCAGCAGCTGTATTAGGAGGCAGGCTGCATCACTGTCAATAAGCTAGGACCACACAACATTGCCCCTGCTCATCCCAGATGATCATTCCTCCCAGCTGCCTACCTGGCCTTTTCTCTCTGCCTCAACCAATGGCTTTCCTTACTGAGCAGGGGTGAGGGGAAAGTCAGAGAGGACTTACCTCTTCTCCCTATCCTGAATGAAACCCATAAGAGAACAAAACGTACTTTCTGGGTCCTTTCTCCATCAGAAGCTGCTTCTCAGTCTCATTTACTAGTTTATCGTCACCTTCTAAGTGTTGGTGTGCAGCACTTAGTTTCCATGCCTCTTTATTTTGTACCCCATGTAATCAGAGCCTGTCTTGAAGCTGCATATCCCCCCTCCCAAGAATTGCCGATACCCCAATTGCTTACATGCCCTGCTCAGATCCCTGAATTTCAGTTTTGACTACCCACTAGCCTGTTCAGCACCTCCTTTTGAGGGTAGTAGGGTATCTCAAATTAGCAGCCAAAAACAAATACTTGACTCTCACCCTGTTCCTACAAATCCCTCCCTTCAAACCTCCTCCATTTTACTGTTGATTCTAGTCTCCTGGTTTTTCAGCTGAAACTTCCATGGAGGCAGAATAATGTCCTCTAAAGATTCCTGTGCTCTAACCAATGGAACCCATAAACATGTTACCTCATGTGACAAAAGAGATCTTGCAAGTATGTTGAATTCAGGGTCTTCAGATACAGGGAGATTATTCTGGATTATTCAGGTGGGATTGATGAAGTCGCAAGGTCCTTATTGGAGGGAGGCAGGAGGTTATGAGAAGATGTGTTAAGAAGCAGAGGTTGGAGTGATGCACCCACAGACCAAGGCATGTGGGTGGCCTCTTGAAGCTGCAAAAGGCAATACATAGGTTTTCCCCTAGGGTCTCTTGAAGGACTGCATCTCTACTGACACCTTGATTTTAGCCCATAAAAGCCTGTGTCAGACTTCTAGGTTGCAGAACTGTAAGAGAGTAAATTTGGGTTGTATTAAGTCACTAGTTCATGGCAATTTGTTATGTAGCAACAGGAAAATAATATAACCTTGAGGGTTTATCTCTTCTCTGTCACTCATGCCCATGGCTAAACAATCAGCAAAGCCTGCCTCTAAAATATTTCCACAA
This sequence comes from Carollia perspicillata, assembly GCA_004027735.1. Taxonomy (NCBI): domain Eukaryota; kingdom Metazoa; phylum Chordata; class Mammalia; order Chiroptera; family Phyllostomidae; genus Carollia; species Carollia perspicillata. The sequence goes on along the minus strand of PVKM010021514.1, from coordinate 12,565 downwards.
TTTGATCACCTCTTAATCTACCCTTCTGCATCCCTGTCCTAATCAAGCTTCTATTATCTCTTGCCTGACAGCTGCAGTAGCCTCCCAAAGAAAAGGTGGCTAGTGGTCTACTGATACCGATGTTCCCCCTTTTTCTTAGGAATAGAACTGATTTTCCTTATTTGAAAGAGAGGGCTCATGGTAGCCTAGAAAGAAGACCTGTATTCCTAAGGCTTTCCTTGAGTTCTGGCCAAAAGGACATATGTAGAGTGTCATATACAGCTTTCAGGAAATTTGTTTAAGTGACTAGAACAGGTCCTTCCTCACGTTTTCCTCACTCTTGCTGGCTGGAATAGAAATGCACAGGCTGGAGAAGAAGCACCACCTGGAATACAATCTAAGAAGTCAGGGAAGCAAGACAGAAGGGAATTTGGAGTTGAAATACCAGCCTTGATCTGCTTATCTCTGGATTTAGTTTATGTTAGAAAGAGGAATATCTCTGTAAGTCTGTTATTTGGGGATTTTTGTGCTCATCTTCCTGCTTCTGCCCTTGCCTCAAGCCTTTCACTATTCCCAGCATGGCAGCCAGAGTGGTTCCTTAAAATCTAAGTCAGTCCCTTCTTGTCTCCAAACCCTCAAGTGGCTTCTCTCTCACACTGACCAAAAGCCAACAAGGTTCCGGCATGATATATGTGCTCCTCCCTTATCTACCTTATCTCCTCCTCCCATCCTCATCCATAAATACCTTCTGCAACCACAATGCCCTCTTTGCTGTTTGTAGAGCCTGCCTTATTTGCCCTGCCTTGCTATTTACTCAGTTAAAGTGCCTTTCCCAGACACTGACAAGGTCAGGCTTACTCTTGGAAACTAAAGGTCATTGTTGCCAATTCAACACCAATAGGAGTCCCCAATTTGGATTGTGATGAGCAGAGAGACTTTACTCAGTGTAAACAGCTCAATCGTAAAAGAGCATGGCGGTGAGACAACACAGGTGAGGTGGCTAAAGGGAAGCAGCCTCAGTGTCACAGCACCAACATTGCCACTCAGCACCACTCTTATAGCTCTGGCCAGGTCAAGGGAGTCTTCAACAGAAACTGATAACACACTCCACCAAACAAAGGTGAAGCCATCTTATAGAACAGTTCCTGCCCCTGGCCTCTAATTGGTCCATTCTCATGGAACTGAGGACTCCAAATCCTCATAGTTTGGTCCCAGAAGCACTGTTCTTGCTGATCAGAATAGAAACAATATGATTGGTTGGTAAAGATGCAAATGAGTATATAGCTACATAGCTTTGATAGGACAGGGAAAGTCTCAGTCTTACTGGTTGAAATACAATCCTAGGAGCTCTCTTATAAAGGTCAACTCCAACACCAGGAACCTAATGCAGCCTAGTCTATAGATTTTCATTGAAGTGTAGCATGTGTGAGCTACCTCTGTAAAAAATGGCTTCAGATTCTGGTTGTGATTTTGAGTCCAATTAACCCTGAGGAGTTCCTTCTGTCAGGTGTATTCTCCTCAGAGAAAATACTCTTTTTACCTTGGTCTCTGCTCAAATGTCACCTCACCTGAGAGACCTTCCCTCCTACTTAAAATAGTTCATACCGTTCTCCAGGTTCATCCATGCTGTGACAAAAAGGTAAAATTTTCTTCTTTATGCTAAGTGAAATAAGTTAGTCAAAGAAAGGCAAATATCATATGATTTCACTTATATGTGAAACTTAATGAACAAACTGAACTAACCAGCAAAATAGAGACAGACTCATAAAGAGCACATTGACAGTTATGGGAGGTGGCTAGGAGATAGAGGAATCAAGGAAAAAGGACTGATGGATGTGGGCCATTGTGTGGTGATTGAAGGGGAAGTGGAGTATAAAGGAATAAATTGTAAGATAATGGGAAAACTACAATAAAAAATAATAAAAGATCTCATGAATAAATGCAAAAACAAAATAAACAAAAAACTCCACAGCTCATACCTCCTTGTCTTGCTCTCTCTGTTGCCTTGTGTTTTTCTATTGTTGTCCATTAAAGTTTTGTTGTCTCGTGTGTTACTTCATTCCTCCATGAGAGGGAAAGGTCTTGTCTCTGCTTTGTTTACAGCTATACCCTCATTACTGAGAATGATGCTGGCATGAAATAACAGATGCTTCATAAATACTTGAATGCATGAATGAACAAATAAGCTGTTCCTACCTAAGGGATCCTAGCTTTTTGGGGGGTTAGGAGACAAAAACCTGATACAGTAAAACCCTGGTTTTCAAGAAACTTGATACAACAAAACCTTGGAGAATAGATCACTATGGGGTCTGGGATCTTGATGTTTTGCTTGCTATTGGGAGTGAGAGAGTGGTGCCTTTTAGGACCAGTTCTTACTGAAAACGGATATCACAGAGCAAAAGAGAGATAATTTTCCCCCTGAAGAAATATTTAGTTTCTTTGGGTTCTCATTAAATCAGCCATTCTCAAGGGGGCAATGCTATCCCTTAGAACACTTTTATCAGTTTCTGGGACGTCTTCCATTGTCACAGCTATTGACGAGGTGCTACTGGCATCTAGTGTATAGAGTTAATTCAGGGACTGTATGCTAAACATACAGTCTCTCACAACCAAAAATTATCCATCCTCCAAAGTCAGTAGTGCTGAGGCACAAAATTCTGGTTCTGATGTATTTTGTGAAATAGCAGCATTCAAGTCATGTTATATTCTGCTGACATTGGATACATAATTCTACGAGACTCTTCAAGTTCAGGTGAAGTGAAAGTAAGACTGTTCTGCTTTCAGCATAGTTAATCCTTAGTTATTTACAAATATTTTCATCAATAGATTAATAATCCAACAATTACTCACTGGATATTCAATGTGTGCCTGCAAACTGGTGAATTACATTCTTATTTCTTCCTCTTCCACCTCCAATCTCCTGCACACCCCATCCCCCACTGTTGTCACCAGACTTTTGCAGGCTCACTGTACATTGGAACCTCTTCTAACCACGAATAAACGAATGAACACGTAACTGAATGAATGAATGAAATATACATGAGTAGGAAAGAAGACAGCAGAGAACTCATAGATCTTAGGACAATGTAGCTGTCTGTGGGTAAAGGAACTCGGCATAGGTGGGCTCAGCAGTGAAACCTTTGGCAGCCAACCCTGGGCTGCTGGAGAATGAAGGGGCATCTGCGGGATGCATACCACTACTCCATGTTGGTTTATTTAATGAGTGCTTCACTTTCTGATTTTCTAGGGAAAATCCAAACATGGTATTTTTCCAGTTAATCCCAGACGTCAACCTCTCTGGTTGTACTTCATTTTAAAAGATGAAAAACAAAAAAAGATTATTTCAGACCAAAGTGATTGTTTTAAAACTGTGGCCACTTTGATTTTGATGAACAAGAACTTACATCACAGAAAATCAAGACTTACAAAACACAACCTGGTTGGGTGGTGTAGAGACGGGAGCACATCAGCATAGGTTGATTCAGCATGGACTGTCACCATTACTCAGCACTCTGTTAGTCATCTGATTGTCCACAATTTGATTTGCAGGTAATTTTTAGGAAGCCAGCTACTGGGTGTATGGCAGACTATTTCATCCCCTGTGTCTTCTTCCCCTCTGCCTTCTAGAGTTTAATGTACCCCATAGCCCTGTAGATATGAAAATTGTCTGACAGTTGCAGATGAGAATAAGTCTATGTGGTTAGCCTTGCCTAAACTTAATAAAAAAGCAGAATCCTTCCAGTGCTGGGCCCTACCCTCCATACAGCTCTCTGTGTGGCCTCAGCTTGCAGAGCAAGGTAGCTTGTGGTATTTGGGCTCATTTACAACATCCTCTCACTTTTGGGATTAAGTGTGCAGCTGGTAAGTGACTGGAAAGAATAAAAAAACACAGTCAGACATTGCTTATGACATCTGCATGCATGAAGAACATGGGAAAGAACACTGGTTTTATACTCTTCCTTTTGTTAGCTTAATTGCTATTTATTTGGAGGAATAGAGCAAATGGAAAAGAGAATAATGTTTGAGGTAGAATTAATTCAAATACAAGCATTTGGCAGAATAAGCCCATCAGGTATAGTTCCCTTGGTTTCAGCACCAGTGCAAATTGTTCTTGTGGCTTGTCAGGATAGCCTGGACCATTGTGAGTGGGTTTTCATATTGGGCTTAGAACAAAAGCAGAAGTATTGTAGAAAAATAATAAGGGTCCTTCCAAAGTTATTTATCTTGTGGAAGCAGAGGGACAGATGTACAGTTCACTTTAAGGTCCTTTCCTAAGGTTCATGAATTCTTCCCAAGCAGAGGCCTCACCCCTGAAAGCCTGGTTCTGCTTGGGGCCTGACCGATCTTGAGTGAGCACAGAGAGAGAGGTCTGGGAACCAGGAGGACATTTGCAGAATATCTTAAGAAGTTCAGTCAGAGGGCAAGACCTGAGTTTCTAACAAGTAAGAAAGGAAAGTCAGTCACTCTACTTCATAAAATAAACAGAGTGCCTTTTCTTCCAGACAAATAGTACCCACAGCACAGGTTAGCAGCTGCATAGAGTGAAAACAATGAAGGAACAGAAAACCCAAGCACCAACCCTGATTCCCCTCCCTCCCACTCTCCTTTCCTCCCTTTTTTCCTTCCTTTCTTCTATTGTTAAATTCATTTTCTGAACACTTCTGAGGAAAGTGAGTAGAATAAAGCTTTGGGCAAGACGCACAAACGTATAGCGCCTTGGTTTCCTATCTGTGTGTCACAGGGCCATTTGGCACCCAGCACTGCCCATGAGAAACTTCTCAATACCAGTGGATGCCCATCCAGGTGGTTGGTGCTAAGGTCCCTGACCTGTTGTATAATGCCCCATGTTCAGAAGGGCCATGCACTTCGGTTAAGGCTTGTGGTTGCCATCTTAGAATTCTTAAAATGATCAAGGGTCCCCCCATTTTCAGTATGTATTGGGCTCAGCTGATTGTGGAACCAATATTACCTGGAACTTTGGGTTTTTGTGGTTTTTTTTTTACTTACTTTTTTTTGTTTTACTTTATTTATTGAGGCGATATTGATTAATAATATTATATAGGTTTCAGATATACAAGTGTATCTGTGTAATGTATTGTTTGTTCACCCCCCCAAGTCCAGTCTCCTCCCATCACCATTTATTCCCCCTTTATCCTCTTGTACCTCCCCCACCTCTCTTTCTTTCCAATAATAACCATACTGTTGTCTGTGTCTAGGAGTCTGTGAGGTTGGGATTTTTTTTTTCTGGCTCAATCCTTTCACCTTATTTACCCAGCCCCACAACGTCCCTTTTCTCAGACTGCTGTCAGTCTGTTCTCTATCTGTGAGTCAGCTTCTATTTTGTCAGTTATTTTGTTCATTAGATTCCACATATGAGTGAAATCCTATGGTACTTGTCTTTCTCTGACTGGCTTATTTCCCTTAACATAATGCCCTCCAAGTCCACCCTCCACCCTTGCTGTTGCAAAGGGTAAGAATTCCTTCTTTTTTATGGCTGAGTAGTATTGCATTGTGTAAATATACCACACCTTTTTTATCCACTCATCTATTGATGGACACCTGGGCTGCTTCCACATCTTATAAATATTGTAAATATATTAACATTTATATGTGTCCCTATCTTTATTGAAGCTATTATAAATAGTGCTGGAATAAACACAAGCATGCATATATTCTTTTGAATTAGTATTTAGGGTATTTGGGTATGTTCCTAGAAGTGAAATTAATGGGACATAAGGCAGTTCTATTTTCAGTTTGTTGAGGTTAACTCGATCCTGCTTTCCAAAGTTGCTGTACGAATCTGCATTCCCATCAACGGTGAATGAGGGTTCCATTTTTTTTCTACATACTTGCCAACACTTGGTGTTTGTTGATTTATTGATGATAGCCATTCTGACAGTGATGAGGTGGTGTCATGTTGTGGTTTTAATTTGCATTTCTCTGATGATTAGTGATGTTGAACATCTTTTCATACATCTATTGGCCATCTGTATATCCTCTTTGGAGAAGTGTTGATTCAGATTCTTTGTCCATTTTTAAATTGAATTGTTTGCTTTTTTTGGTGCTGAGTTTTATAGGTTCTTTATAAATTTTGGATATTAACCTTTTACAGATATATCATTGGAAAATATGTTCTCCCATTCAGTGGACTGCCTTTACATTTTGTTGATGGTTTCCATTGCTGCACAAAAACTTTTTAGTTTGATATGGACCCATTTGCCTGACAAGACATGTCAGAAAAAATATTGCTACAAGAAATGTCCACAATTTCACTTCCTATGGTTTCCTCTAGGATTTTGGTGGTTTTGATCTAACATTTAAGTCTTTACTCGTTTTGAGTTTATTCTTGTGTATGATGTAAGAAGATGGTCTAGTTTTGTTTTTTTGCATGTATCTAATTTTTCCAACACCATTTATTGAGTAGACTATCTTTACCCCATTGTATGTTTTTGCCTCCTTTGTCAAATATTAACTGCCCACAAAGGCATGGGTTTATTTCACAGGTCTCTATTCTGTTCCCTTGACCTATATGTTGATTATTATGTCAGTACCATACTGTTTTGATTACTTTGGTCTTGTAATATAGTTTGATATCAGATAATGTGATTCCTTCAACTTTGTTTTTCTTTCTTAAAATTGCTGTGGCTATTCAGGGTTTTTTGAGGTTCCATATAAGTTTTGGAACATTTATACTAGTTCTATGAAATATACCATTGGTATCTTTATAGGAATTGTACTGAACCTATAGATTGGATAATATAGACATTTTAATGATGATAATTGTTCCTATCCATGAACACAGTATATGTTTCCACTTATTTGTATCTTCTTCAGTTTCTTTCTTTAGTGTCTTATAATTTTATATAATTTTCTAAGACACTGTTCTTATAAAAGAGTACAGATCTTTTACATCCTTGCTTAGAATTATTCCTAGATATTTTTGATGCAATTATAAATAGGATTGTTTTCTTTGTTTCCCTTTCTGATAGTTCATGTGAGTGTATAAAATGTAACTAATTTCTAGATATTTATTTTGTATCTTGCCATTTTACTAAATTCATTTTTCAGTTTAAGTAGTTTTTTTTAAGATTTTATTTATTTTTAGAGAGAGAGGAAGGGAGGGAGAAAGAGAGAGAGAGACATCAATGTGTGGTTGCCTCTCACGTGGCCCCTACTGGGGACCTGGCCCGCAACCCAGGCATGTGCCCTGACTGGGAATCGAACTGGTGACCCTTTGGTTCTCATCCCACACTCCACTGAGCTACACCAGCCAGGGCTTAAGTAGTTTTTCAATGAAATCTTTAGGGTTCTCTATATGCAGTAGCATATTGTTTCCAATTTAGATGCCTTTTATTTCTTCTTCTTGTCTTAGTGCTGTGGCTAGGACTTCCAGTGCTATGTTGAATAAGAGTGGTATAAGCAGATATCCCTGTGTTATTCCTGATCTTAAGGGAAACATTTGTAGTTTTGGCCAATTGAATATAATGTTGCCAGTTGTTTTGTCATATATGACCTTTATTATGTTGAATTATGTTCCTTCTATTCTTTGCTAAGAAGTTTTTTAAGTCATAAATGGGTGTTAGATTTTATCATATGCTTTTCTGCATTCATTGATATCATTGTGTGGTTTTTATTCTTTATTTTGTTGATGGTGGTATTTCAAGATTATTGATTTGTGGATATTGTACCAACCTTACATACTGAGAATAAATCCCACTTGATCATGATGCGTGATCTTTTAAAGGTATTGCTGTATCCAGTTTCCTAATATTTTGTTGGGGATTTTAGTATCTATGTTCATCAGAAATATTGGCCTATAATTTTCTTTCTTTGCAGTATCTTTATTTGGTTTTGGAATAACAATAATGCTGGCCTTGAGAAATGACCTTGGAAATTTTTCTTCCACTTCAACATTTTCTAATTGTTTGAGAAAGATAGGTGTTAGTTCCTCTAGGAATGTTTGGTAAAATTCACTTGTAAAGTGCTTCAGTTGAGGACTTTTGTTTGTTGGAAGTTTTTGGCTTCTTCAATTTTAGTAGTGATAATCTGTCTAGAATTTCTGATTATTCATGATTCAGTTTTGGAAGATTATATCCTTCTAAGAATTTATCCATTTCATCCAGATTGTCCTATTTATTGGTATATAATTTTTCATAATATTTTCTTACAGTCTTTTGTATTTCTATGGCATCAGTTTTAACTTATTCTCTTTTATTTCTGATTTTATTTGTTTGTGTCCTTTTCCATTTTTTTCTTTATGAAACTGGTTAAAGATTTGTCCATCTTATTTATCTTTTCTAAGAACCAGCACTTGCTTTAATTGATGTTTTGTAGTGTGTGCGTGTGTGTGTGTGTGTGTGTGTGTGTTAATCCTCACCCAAGGGCATGTTTTTCAATTTTAGAGATAGAGGAAGGAAAAAAGGAGAAAGAGAGAAGAGGGGAAGAGGGAGAGATGTGAGAGAAACGTCATTAATTTGTGTCTCATATATTCCCCAACTGGGGATCAAAACCACAACCCACATATGTGCTCTGACTGAGGATCAAAATCACAGTCTTTTGGTGCATTGGGTGATGTTCCATCAGCTAAGCCACTTGGCCAGGGCTGTATTATTTTTAGACCATTTTATTTCTACTCTGATCTCCACTTTCTTTTTTTCTATTCATTTGAGCTTTGTTTGTTGTTCTTCTACTAGTTCCTTTAAGTGCAGAGTTAGAGTGTTTGAGATTTTTTTGTTTCTTGGGGTAGACCTGTAATGCTGTAAATTTTCTTATTAGGATATTTTCACTGTGTTCCATAAATTTTGGGTATTTGTGTTCTCATTTTTATTTGTTTCAAGGTATCTTTTAATGTCTCCCTTGATCTCATTGTTAACTCATTCATTGTTAAGTAATATGTTATTTAGCCTTCTGTGTTTGTGTGTTTTTCAGTTTATTTCTTGTGATTAATTTTTATTTTTATACCATTATGGCCAGAGAAGATGCTTGATATGATTTTAATCTTCTTCAGTTTATAGAGACTTGTTTTGTGTCCTAACATGTGTTCTATGCTAGAAAATGTTACATGTGCACATAAGAAGAATTTATATTCTGCTGCTTTGGGGTGAAGTTCTCTGAAGCTATCAAGTAAATCTTCTGATCTAGTATGCATTTGAGGCCACTGTTTACTTGGTGATTTTCAGTGAGGAAGCTCTATTCATTGCTGTCAATAAGGTGTTAAAATCCTGAACTATGACTTTCTCATTGTTGATCACTCCCTTTATGTCCACGAAAACCTGCTTTACATGTATAGGTGCTCCTATTTTTGGATACATAAATGTTTACAAAGGTTATATCTCTTGTTGGATTGCTCCCTTTATCGTTATTTAGTGTCCTTCTTTGTTTCTTACTACAGTCTTTATTTTAAAGTCTGTTTTATTCTGGTATAAGTATTGCTACCCAGATTTTTTCCTTTTTGTTTGCATAAGATATGTTTTTCTATTCGTCATGTATGAGCATACATAAGGGTCTTGTTTTCATATTTTATTCAGGGACCCTATGTCTTTTAATTGGAGCATTAAAGCCATTCACATTTACAGTGATTATTTATAGGTATGTATTTATTGTGATTTTATTCTTTTTTTATTCTTGTTCAAATATAGTTGTTTTCATTTCCTTCCTACCTCACCCATCCATACCTCTCACCCTCAATCCTGTCCCTCTTTGGCTTGGTCCATGGGTCTTTTATTCATTTTCCTTAACCACCCTTGACCTTCTGTCTACTGCTATCTATTACTCCCCTCCCCTCTGGTTACTATCAGATTGTTCTCTATTTCAATGTCTTTGGTTATATTTTGCTTGCTTGTTTGTTTTGTTGCTTAGGTTCCTGTTAAAGGTGAGATCATATGGTATTTGTCTTTTACCACCTGGCTTATTTCACTTAGCATAATGCTTTCTAGTTCCATCCATGCTGTTGCATAGGGTAGGAGCTCCTTCTTTCTTTCTGCCACATAAAATTCCATTGTGTATATGTACCATAGTTTTTTGATCCATTCATTTACTGATGGGCACCTAGGTGCTTCCAGTACTTGGCTATGGTAAATTGTGCTTCTATGAACATTGGGTGCATAGGTTCTTATGGATTGGTATTTCAGTGCTCTTAGGGTATAATCCCAGCAATGGAATTGCTGGGTCAAAAGGCAGTTCCATTTTTAGTTTTCTGAGGAAATTCTATAATGTTTTCCACAGAGGCTGTACCAGTCTGCATTCTCACCAACAATGGACTAGGTTTCTTGTTTCTCCACAACCTCACCAACACTTGTTTTTGTTTGTTTGTTTGTTTTATTTGTTTGTGATGGCCATTCTGACTGGTGTGAAGTGGTATCTCATTGTGGTTTTCATTTGCATACTGATAACTAGTGATTCTGAGCATCCTTTCATATACCTCTGGTCCCTCTGTATGTCCACCTTGGAGAAGTGTCTATATAGGTCTTTTGCCCATTGTTTAATTGGATCATTTGTCTTTTTGGTGTGGAGTTATGTGAGTTCTTTATGTATTTTGGAGATAAAGCCCTTGTCTAAGGTATCTTTGGCAAATATATTTTCCCACGTGGTTGGTGCCCTCTCAGTTTGCTGATGTTTCCTTTAGCCATGCAGAAGCTTTTTATTTTCATGAAGTCCCATTTGTTTTTTCTTTCCTTTATGTCCCTTTATAGGATTGTGTTGAATCTATAAATTGCTTTTGGTAGCATGGATGTATTGATGATGTTAATTCTTCCAAGCTGGGAACACGGTACATGCTTCCATTTGTTTGTGTCTTCCTTCATTTCTGCCTTCAGTGTTGTGTAGTTTTCTAAGTACAGGTCTTTTACATCCTTGGTTAGGTTTATTCCTAGGTACTTTATTTTTCTTGTTGCTATAGCAAATAGGATTTCTTTCCAATCTCTGTTTCTGATATTTCATTGTTGGTATACAAAAAGTTCTTTGATTTCTGAATATTGACTGTGTTTCCCGCTGCTTTGCTAAATTCACCTTTTAGGTTGATTTGTTTTTTTTGGTGGAGTCTATAGGGTTTTTTATGTACACTATCATGTCATCTCCAAACAATGACAGTTTAACTTCATACTTTCCAAATTGGATGCCTTTTATTTTTTTCTCGTCTGACCATTGTGGCTAGGACTTTATGTTGAATAGAAGTAGTTAAAGTGGACATCCTTGTCTTGTACTTGACTTAGTTTAACACTGTTTGTTATTTTCCATTGAATATGATGTTGGCTGTAGGTTTTTCATATATGCCCTTTATTATGTTGAGATATGCTCCCTGTACATTACTTAGTGTTTTTATCATAAATGGTTGCTGTCCTTTATCAAATGCATTTTCAGCATCTGTTAATACAATCATGTGATTTTTGTCTTTACTTTTATTTATATGATTATTACATTTATTGATTTGTGAATATTGTACCAATCTGCATCCCTGGGATGAATCCCACTTGATCATGGTGTATGATCTTTTTAATGTATTGCTAGATATGGTTTGCCAATATTTTGTTGAGGATTTTAACATCTGTTCATCAGTGAATTTGGCCTGTAGTTTCCTTTCCTTGTTGTGTCTTGATCTGGTATGGGGATTAGGATGATGCTGGCATCATAAAAAGAGTTTGGGAATCTTCCTTCTTCTTGGATTTTTTGGAATGGTCTGAGAAGGATCAGGTTTAGCTCTTCCTTAAATGTTTGGTAAAATTATCCTGTGAAACCATCTGATCCAAGGCTTTTATTTGCTGGGAGTTCTTTGAATACTGCTTCTGTTTCACCAACTGTTATTGGTCTGTTGAGGCTTTCTGCTTCTTCATGGTTCAGTTTTGGGAGATTATATTTTTCTAGAAATTTGTCCATTTCACCAAGGTTTTCAAATATTTTGGCATATAGTTGTTTGTAGCAATTTCTTGCAATACTTTGTATTTCTGTGGTGTCAGTTGTAATCTCTCTTCTTTATTTTGTTTGTTTGGGTCCTTGTCCTGTATGTTTTTGAAGAGTCTACTTAAATACTTGTTGATTTTGTTGATCCATTCAAAGAACCCGCTCTTGAATTTATTGATCCTTTGAATTGTCCTTGTAGTCTCTGTGTCATTTAATTCTACTCTTAATTGTTTCCTACCTTCTACTTGCTATGGGCTTTGTTTGTTGTTGTTCCTCCAGTTCTTGTAGATGTAGGGCCAGGTCGTTTGTTTGAAATACTTCTTTTTTTAGGTAAGCCTGTATCACTATAAACTTTAGTTTGAGGACAGCATTCACTGTGGCCTGTGGGTTTAGGATTGTTGTGTGTTTATTTTCATTCGTTTCCAGAAACTGTTTTATTTGTTCTTTGGTATTATTGTTCACCCATTCATTGTTTAATAGCATGCTATTCAGTCTCCATGAATTTTAGTGTTTTTCAGTTTTTTCCTTGAGGCTGGTTTCTACTTTCAGGTGCTTGTGCTCTGAGACAATGCTTGATATGATTTTAATGTTCTTGAATTTGTTGAGGCCTGTTTGGTGTGCTATCATGTAGTCTATCTTTGAAAAGGTTCCATGTGCATTTGAAAAGAATGTGTCTTTTGCTTCTTTGGGA
>PVKM010021513.1:0-22528 GCA_004027735.1 Carollia perspicillata | reverse complement strand
TCCTGGTTTCCACTTGCATGGAGTATCTTTGCTCATCCCTTCACTTTGAGCCTGTGTGTGTCCTCAAGGCTGAAGTGAGTCTCTTATAAGCAACATATAGTTGGGTTTGTATTTTTGTCCACTTAATCACTGTATGTATTTTCATTGGAGAATTTAACCCATTTACATTTTAAGTAATCATCAATAGGTTAAAAAAAAAACCTTATTCCTGCTATCTAGTTAATTGTCTCTGGCTATTCTGTATTTCCTTTTTTCCTTTGTTCCATTGCTCTGTCTTCCTTTATGGATGGATGATTTTCCACTGTAGTATATTTTGAGTCTCTTACCTTGTGTTTATGTCTATAGATTTATGTTTTGTGGTTATTCTGAGGCTTACTTGAAAAAGCTTATTGATATGTCTAGTTTAAGCTGATAACTTGTTTTGATTGTAAATAAACTGTACCTTTTTTACCCTCCCCCCATTTATGTTTTTGATGTTACAATTTCATCTTTTTATACTTTGTATACATTAACACATTATTTTAGCTAGATCTATTTTAACACTTTTGTCCTTCAACACATGTACTAGAGTTAAATGGTTAACATACCATTACATTACAGAATTAGGGTATGTTAAAGCTGACTATATACTTAACTTTTCTAGTGTATTGTACATTTTCACATATTTTCATATTTCTAATAAGTGTCCTTTTGTTTAAGCTTTAAGAACTCCTTCCAGAATTTTTTGTAAGGCATGTCTAGTGCTAATAAATTTCTTTAGCTTTTATTTATTTTCTAAAGTCTTTTGTTTTTTTAAATTTTCTTTATTGATTTTACAGAGACAGGAAGGAAGAGAGAGACAAGGGAAAGAGAGAGAGAGAGAGAGAAAGGGACAGAGAAAGAGGAAAAGAGAGAGGAACATCAACTTGTTGTTCCATTTACCTGTGCATTAATTTTTGCTTCTTGTATGTGCCCTGACCAGGGGTCATGGCCTATGATCTTGATGTATCAGGACGATGTTTTAGCAAACTGAGGTACTCGGCCAGGGCCTATTTGTGAAAGTCTTTATCTCACCTTTATTTCTGAATAAAAACTTTGCTGGATAAAATGTTTTTGATTCATAGTTTGTCTGTTTTTTTTTTTTATTTCAGCACTTTGAATATGTTGTCTCACTCCTAACTTGCAAGGTTTCTGCTGAGAAATTTGCTGATAACTTATGTCAGTTCTCCAGTATGAAAAAAAATTTTTTCTTCTGATGCTTTTAAAATTCTCCTTTTTTTAATACTATAGGCAGTATTATTACAACATATATTAGAGGAGGAGATAATTTTGGGTCACAATTTTGACATGACCTATTACCTTCATGAATGTGGATGTCCAAATATCTGCCTGAGTTTGGGAAATTCTCAGCAATTATTTCTTTAAATAATCTTCTTTCTCCTTTCTCCTTTTCTTCTCTTTCTGGGACTCAAATGATGTATAGTTCCCCCCTTTCTCGATGGTCCATGAACCCAATAGCTGTTTTTTCCATTCTTTTTCATTTGTTTTTCTTTTGCTCCTCTGACTGGATAATTTCAAATGATTTGTATTTGAGGTCATTGATTCTTTCCTCTGTTTGGTCCTGACTGTTAATGTAGCTTTCTTTTTTAATTTTTCAGTTTAGTAATTGTATTCTTCAACTCCAAAATTTCTGCTTGGTTGTTTTCTTATTTTCTCTCTTTTTGTTCACCTTCTCTTATGTTCTTTTTTTTTTTTTCACTGGAAGTCTAATGTGTTACTTTTGTGCTATCATGTTTCCCTTTTTTGTCAGAATCCCTGTAGCCCTGTTTATGTGGCTGCACATTTGAAAGTCACCTCTTGCAGGGTCCCTGGCTATTGGTGTGCACTCGTGTAACTCCAGCATCTCTCCATGGATGCATGACAGTTTGTGCTGGTGAGAGGAATCAGGCCAGGGGTTCCCTGGTGCAGAGCTGGAGAGGTTAGCTGCAGGTGAGCCCTGTGGTGCAGACCAGTATCAGGAGGCAACTCTAGATTCAGTCCCATTAGCAACTGTTGGGACCCTGGGTGTCAGTGTGTATTCCTGTGTCTGTAGGATCAACCCACAAATGTGTGCATGGCACTGGAGTCCAGTGACAAGCTGTGGCTTAGGGAGTATGCGTGTGTACAGCTAGGGAGTCTAGTGTAACAGCCTGGGGTACAGGCCAGTGACTGAAGATATAGCCAAATGAGGGTCCACAAACTGCTGTGGGGTACTTGGCTGTCTGCAAACACTTCTATGACTGTGGGATCTTTCCATGGCATGCACATGGCGACAGAGGATAGTTGGTAAGAGTCAGATTGGCAGGGTGCAAGTGCACAGCTGGAGGAGCTATTCCTGTGAGTGTGCACAGCAATGGGAGCAACTGAGGGAGTCTAGGTTGATGTCTTGCACTTACAAGAGTTCGGGACTGGTTGCTTGTGCAGAACTTGGGTTCTGGCAGGTGCAAATGTGGAGAGGGAGTGAGGGGAGACCCAGGTGTCTGACATCTTGAAATGCAAACAACTGTGTGGCAGAACCAGTAAAATCTGCACTGGGGCCTTGGTGGCTATGCTGACCATTGGTTTCTTCCGTGGCAAAGCTTCGGGGTTTATCTGCAGAGACGGTCACCAAGAACTGTGATCAGTCCTGCTGCATAGCTGACACGGGTACTCACTTGTTCCTAGTGGTCTCTGTACTCCTCAGCTTTACCAGTCTCTGGATGGAGTGCAACTGAAGTAGGTCTGTCAGTTCCTTTAGTTGGATTTTAGACTTTGGGTTTATATTTTGTGCACTATAAAGTAAACTGTTTCTTAACTCTCATTATTTACTGTCTCAACTATGCATTATGTGTTATTGTAGCTGCTTCTATCTAGTCACCACCCTTGACCACCATAGGATCTAGCACACTGCTAAGGAGAGGCAAGTCCCTATTGATGACCACTAAATAAATCCATGAATTTATATAGAAGAACCATATACACTTTTCTGGTTAGGAACAAGCTAAACTGTGTGATCAGCACATAGCTTGATTTGTGACTGGTAGAATTTGTTAGAGAGAGTGAGATTTTTCTGGTGACAATTTCTAATCTCTGATTCCTCCCATCCTAACACCTCTATTTTAAGTCTTTGTTGCTGTTTTGAAGTTTTCACAGCTAAACTTGAATGTAATACATAATAAGAGAGCCAGAAGGGCTTTTTTAATTTTTTAAATTTTGTATCTTGTTTGAAAGTCTAGAAAATGGCCCAGGCTGCCAGTCTCGGTCTTCTCAGTTGATCCATCAGAGCTTCAGTTTCTCTGCTCTCTGGCCTGCAGCTTTTACTCCCCAGTACTGGCACATCCATCTCTTTCTAATTTTCCAGGTCATTAGACAGCAGCCTTCAGAGAACCACCAGGTATCCACAAGGGAGTGCCGCAGATCTACACCCAACCCATTGCTAATGGAGGATCATCAGTCACCTCTTAACTTAGGTTCGAAAGTCATAATAAAATGAAAGGCTAAACACAAAATACCTGACAATTTCAGTCCAATAACTGGCTTTTATCAGCTGGATATTTTATTAAAGCCTGTAGTTTGGAATTTTTCAGGTGTTTATGTAGAATTATTCTTTAAAGACATAAATAAATACAAGAATTGTCCAGAATTTAACTTTATTCCAAGTGTTACAGAACAAAGGTCCCGGGGCGGGCAATATTTGGCCCACCCAGGGACGCCAAAAAACTGTTACAGAAGAGTCACATACACACAGGGGCCTAGACTCCGGAGGATGGTATACTTATACCGTCTGGACCATCTACTGGGCTCATCTGTCTGCCGCCAAATAGGAAAGATATCTCTCAATGCCAGAGATTTGCGAAAAGGAAAAGAAAGGTTTATTTAAGGCTATACAAACTTAAATGAGTGACCCAATGTCCCCATTAAACTACCAAAGTCCTTTAGGATAACTATTGACACCCACAGTGCTTCCTTCTCCCCCTGCCCTTATCTGGGCTACCTTAAGTCAGGAAAAGCAGCTCACGTCCATGTTCTCAGGCTGCTGGCACCGTCAGCTGTGTCACCATCCAGGCAAAGCCTCTTCTTTTCTCCACCAGAGGTGCGGGGGTCTGCAGTCTCACCAGGCCTCGTGGATCCACTCCTTGCAAAGCTGCAAAGGGATCTGTACCTTTGCTAAGACCCCATGGCCACCCCCTTGCAAAGCTGCAAGAGGATCTGTGCTCTTCCAAGTCCGCATGGTTCTCCCCTCTCCTCAATGGCTGCCATGTCTCAGTTTAAATCCCCGTGCCAGTCTTCCTCTGTAGCTCCATTTCCGACTCCTCCCATAAGTGGCTACATCTGCCAGCATCCCAGTATTATGTCAAGTTTACTGGGCTGCCATTGTGAGTCTAGACATATCTGGATCAATATCTTGGAGCCAATCTTCTCCCAGCTCTCACGCAGGTTCTGTAACCAGGGCGAGTCACCTCCCAGTTCCATCTTGGGTGGAAGTCACTCCCTTCTCCCTGGCTCAAAGCATGGCCACAGCTATTTACCATATCTATGAAACCAGTTAAAGGCTATAGATATGTCAAATGACCATGCAAGAGGTTAGCTGCAAAGCTGTTGCTATGCAAAACAGCTCTCAATGGCCCTGTTCCATTTGTCCCTTCCCCCAACTCACACCTTTGGGGGAAAGGGTGAAGACATCTTAATATTTCCTGGACACCTTGAGTTTTGGACCCCATTCGAAATCCCTTTTTGGGGACCCCCTCTTGGCTGCTCCTTGTATCACAAGCAAATCAATTCCAAAATGATTTATTAAACAGCTACTTTGTGCTTGAAACTGTTTTTTTCTCTCCTTATTTTGAGGTTAAAATCCAATGAGTGTTAGTTCTACATCATAATTGGCAGGTTAAGAATGAAATATAAGTCCATGAGATTGACCAACGCAAAAACCTAAGACTGTGGACAATGATGTTTTGATTTTTAAAGTAAAAACTTTAATTTCTTCCATTGTTAGCAACAACACATGAGATTAAAAAAAGATGCAATTTAAATGGTTTTGAAAGAAATGAATGTTTTTTTAAATTTTTAAATATTTTTTTATTTTTCATTTACAGCTGACATCCAATATCATATTAGTTTCAGGTGAAACAAACTCATGGCGAGTTTCTTTCTGTTCTGTTTGTTCATCTTTTTTATTTTTTAGATTCCACATATAAATGAAATTATGTGGTATTTTTCTTTCTCTATCTGACTTATTACACATGGCATAATACCCTCTAGGTCCATCCATGTTGTTGAAGATGGCAAGATTTCATTCTTTTTTATGGCTGAGTCATGTTCCCTTGCATATATGTACCATCTCTTCTTTACCATTCATCCATCAATGGACACTTTAATTGCTTCCATATATTGGCTATTACAAATAATGCTGCAATGAACATACAAATACATCTATCTTTCAAATTAGCATTTTGAGTTTCTTCAGCTAAATACACAGAAGTAGAATTGCTTGGTCCTTCTTTGTGTCTTGTTATGGTGTTTTAAAGTTTATTTTGTTTGATATAAATATTGCCACCCCAGCATTTCATTTCTTTTTTTTCATTTCTCCTTGCATGAAATATCTTAATCTATTCTTTACTTTTAATCTATGTGTCTTTTAATCGAAAGTGGGCATCTTGTAGACAGTGTATGTATGGGTCTTCTTTTCCTATCCATCTACCATATGATTTTTGGTTGAAGTATTTAACCCATTTATACTTAGTTATTCATAGGTATGTACTTACTACCATGTGATTATTTATATTTTTGATCTTTTTTTCTTCTTCTTTTTAAATAAGTTCCTTTAACACTTCTTATAATACTGATTTAATGGTGAACTCTTAGCTTTTCCTCATCTGGGAGGATTTTGTCTATTGTTTGATTCTAAATGATAGCCTTGCTGGGTAGAGTAATTTTGGTTGTAGGTCCTTGTTTTTGAATTGCTTTGAATATTTCTTGCCACTCCCTTCTGGCCTGAAAAATTTCTGTTGAGAAAGCAGCTGACAATCTAGTGGGAGCTCCCTTCTACGGAACAAACTGGTTTTCTCTTGCTGCTTTTAAGAGTCTCTCTTTGTCTTTAACCTTAGCAAGTGAGTTGCAATGAATCTTGTTTGGGACTCTCTGTGCTTGCTGGACTTGTATGTCTGTTTCCTCCACCTGGTTAGGGAAGTTCCTCATCATTAGTTCTTCAAATAGATTTTTAATTTTTTGCTATTTCTCTTATCTTTATGACACCCCTACGATGAAGATGTTGGTATGCTTGATTTTGCCTCTGAAACCTCTTAAATTTTCTTCATTTGGAAGGATTCTTTTTTTCCCTACTATTCTGATTGGGTGTTTTCCAGTATTTTGTTGTGTTCCCAGCTTGTTTTTCTTCAATAAGCCAGGTACTAAATCTAACACTCTAGAAGTGATTCTTTACTGGCAGAGATTTTGTCCCTAAAAGGACATTTGGTAATGCCTGGACTAATTTTTTTATTTTCAAGACAGGTGTGTATGTATGTGTGTATTGCTTGTATCTAGTACATAGATGTCAAGAATGGTACAATACACACAAAAACCCCATACCAATGAAGTATCAGTATCAAAATGTCAATAGTACTGCTATTGAGAAACTCTATTACAGAATAATAACTATATGCTGGATATCCTATCTTCAAATGGGATCAAGGTTTGTTGAAACTTTTCTTTGATAATACAGGTCAAATGTATTCAATTCTCTTTATATTTCATAACCAAGCCACTGCCATAATTCGCGTGAACTATTACTGGTGCACTTTCCAGGCACAGCCATAACCCAATGCATGCTCCTCCACCATTAAGAGGAGGAGGAGCAAACTTCGTGCCACTCATTACCTCTCAAACTTTATACCTCTCAGCATAAAATCCAAAATTTTAACCACAACATACAATTTTCTTTGTGATTTGACTAATACCTACAGCACCAACTTAAAATGGGACCATTCTTTTTATGTTCACTCTCCCTACCCATAATGTCCTTTGGAAACTGATAGAACATGCCAAAACTTTTCCTGAGTCAAAGCATTCACTCTTGTCCCAGTAAAACCTCCCGCCCCCTCTTTTGCATGACTGATTTATAGTAAATCACCCAAGATCACCTTAATGTCCTCCAACGTGTTTTTTTCCAACTACTCTATTTAAAATGACTGTCTCCAATTATTAGTTGTCACAGATTGTTTTTGTATTTAATTATACATTATTTCTGCCACTCTTACATTAATATAAGCTTCATAAAGAAAGATACCACATATATCCTCCTTGCCATTTTATCTCCCACATCTGGCCCAGTGCTTGGCATAAAATAATAAATAAGTGTTTAATGAAGGAATGACCTATAGAAATATGACATATATCAAAATAAAGTGGAAGTATTACAGAAAATCACGCTGCTCAGAAAAAAATACATTAAAAAAGAAATACAGACTATTCATTGGGAAAAAGACTAAAGTGATTCACTTTCAGAAAAGCAAAATTAACCCCTCTTGAAATGATCCCACTGTTCCACAGTGCAAAGGCTCAATAATTATAACTCAAAATAAACCAAATCATTGGAAGTAGTCTCATTTTTAATTAAACATCTTCCCTACACCTGGATCCACTACATACCCTGTTTAGTTTGTTTATTATGTTGTGTGAAGAGCAGAGCAAGACACTTGTACTGAGTAATTTATTGACTCAAACAATGTAAATTCTGTATTTTTGAAGACACTTTGAGTATGCTTGAGACAAAAGAGATAATCGGCCTGCCCTAAGCATTTTGGTTTCATTTGTTCTTTACTTTTACATATACATGAACATAAAATAAATCCCTTTGTTTCATTTCTATTGATAGGTTGAGTGCAATCTAAATTATGTTCTTTGTTTCTGTGAAAGAAACAACTTTCAGATCATTGAAAGAAGTTCATCTTGTGAAGCTAATACAAAAGAAAAGAAAAGAAAAAGAAAGAAAGAAAGAAAGAAAGAAAGAAAGAAAGAAAGAAAGAAAGAAAGAAAGAAAGAAAGAAAGAAAGGAAGAAAGAATCAGTCAGTCAAGGTAGCACAGGAAAAATTACATGCCACTATGCCTAATAGTGATAAATACTGACTTACATTCTAAATAGTCAATAGAGGCTCAAGAATAGGGATCAAAAAGCACCGACTTAAAATTGTTTTACCCTTAATATGTAATAAATTAAAAAGTGTTGGGAACCGCCCTGCCTGGTTTCAGAAGCTGTAACCCCCCATGGCTAAGGCTGAGTGAGAGACCTTGGGACCCTAAGCCACTAAGGAGACAAAGCTTATGCCCCTGGCAGGAGCACCACCTCTGCCCACTTTACTTCACCCTGCCTGGGCCCCAGTGCATGACCAGTTAGCCAATGATGGGTAAGATTCCTCAAGAGACAGATGACCTAAGATAGGCACAGTCACAAGGGGGCCCACAGGGAAGGACTTGGGGAGCTATGGAGAAAGGGGGTGATGGCCCCTTGTCTCTCAGCTTTGACATAGCCTGAGTCCTCATTCTGTTTGCAAGAAGTATCTTAATTTCTTAGATGCCTTACTTCCTCTGCTTGACCTACGCCTGAAACAATGCCAGAAGGAGGTACAGCCTTGGGCAGGAATGAGCAGTTCCCTGGGGCGATCAGGCCTAAGAAAGAATGCATACAATCCTGTGAAACCTGCTTTGTTAATACCCTCAATTTAAATAATAAGGGTCCAGGCATGAAATGAGTTTGCTTCCCCAAAGTTTTATGGCCCTTTAGCTATTTGACACTGACTCAAAATAGGCCCTCAGACTTCTTTGAATGTTATCTGTTTGATCATTACTGCCTGACAATGATTGATGAGCTTTCCATATATGCCCTGTATTCCTATGCAAATTAAAACCAATAAAAGTTTGTCAAGGCAAGGGTTGGGGTGCTCTCCTCTTGAGAGAATGGCTAAGGCACTCTCCCCTTGAGAGAGTGGCCGTCCTGTCCCTTTTCCTCCACAGGACTCGGTAGTCCATGTGAATTTGTCTCATCTGAGCCATAACACCACAGACACTGTGGAGTCTGCATCAGAAAATTAATTCACTTTTTCCCTTTTCTAGAGGAGAAGGAAATTTTTCTATATTTTTTTAAAAAGTATGCATACTTGATTGGGGGAGAAAATGGCTTCAATTGTGTTTCGGTTACTTTCTGTTTAATCTTAATGATTATATTAGAACTTCCAGAAATAAAGTTTCACTCACTCCCAGGAGTATGAATTCAGAGATCACTGAGGCACTAGGCCTGGAAGATGCAGAACAGATGGGAGATGGTAAGAGGAAATTACTGGCTCACTAACTGTCACTCCTTCCCTCTTGCTAAGCATTGATTAAGGCTATTCCTTGCTCTATCTTCTTTTCTTTTTCTCTATTCCTCTCTGACTAGAAAATAATTTTGACTGGGGAAACTTATTTAAATAATCTCTAAGGGTTTTAGAATATGGATTGAAAATATACATGATTCTATCATATGCCTTACCAATTTCATCAAATGGTGGACGAAACTGTAAGCCTTTTCATTATAAAGGGTATGGCTACTTCTCTTATCATTGGTTTGCAAAATATTTCTTCACATACACATATGCAATGGAAAGATCCAGAAACATTTTATGATCCATTGAATCAAAAAGGGGGGTTTTTATGTAACAAATTTTAGCAAACAAATGCTTTTCCTCCCATAAAAAAACATTTGATAACTTTGTTTCCATTGAATATTCCATTGTAAAACATAACACTAAAATGAGGTTATAGTGATTATGTTACATTGAGAGATATGTATTTCTCTGCTAGTTCATGTTTTGCTATATTTTTCTGCTAGTTAATATTTAAATATTTTTCTGTCTTCAAACTTATTTTATGGGAATTTGATTTTTTTCCATTTTATTTACTTGATTACTTGATTCTTTTTTTGTATCTTAAACTGACTGATGAAATGTACAATTCTCTACATTATTTTCATAATATGGAACAAAGATTTTCTTTACAAATAAAAAAACTTTTTCAACCAATAACCATATTCATGCAAATGATTTCACAAAGAGTCACTGAACTTGGGTGAAATTATTATTTTTTTTACTCTAACAGAAATCTCTTTTGCCACTCTCTTGATGAAGCTCAGTAATGTTCTAGAATACTTACCTTTTACACAGTTGTATTAAGGGAAAAAAAGAAACCAACAAGTAAAAAACCTTCCAGTGGGAGAAATAAATACATGGAAGTAAAAACAGTATTTATAATCAAGAGTGAGTGAATAGAGTACCCAGAGATTTTCAGGCAATGGGGTAATATAATATAAGTTTGCTTAATATACTATAAAAGTGCCAGTTAAGGTACAGAATATGTTCCCATTGGCATTATTCCCCACATGGTTCCACTTCAAATGCAAACGTGATTTTCTATATAATCCTCTTTAACATACTTATGTTTTGTTGCCTTGCCTATTATAGAACAGCAGTTACATTTCTATATAGCTGCTATTCACTAGAATTTATATTTTCATCCCTTCAGACACAAAATGGCAATTATTCTATTCAGTTTTGAACGTCTGTGAACCTAGCTTACTACTGTGCTATGATGATTAGAATACATATTTTTTTTGTTTGTCTGCACTTTCAGTCTTGGCATCTATATCTAAAGTCATACTGCATACAATATATTTTTGTAAATGTTTTAGTCACTATAAGGTCAATATTTTTCATATCAGTAAATGTTTTCCACATTATAAAATCATTTCAAATAATGTCAGAAAATGGCCAACATGTAAAATTCATACTTCTCTTATTTGTTGAGTATTTATAAACTTTTTTGTTATTTTAGATAATGTTGTGATCAAAATCTTTTAAAATTTGCCAGTTTTTTTCAGTAAAATGTGGTGCCTTGTTATATATAGCTTCCAAGAAGATTAAGTACACCCATTATTAACTGGGGAAACTAGGCAGTGTGTTTTAGAGGGTCAGTGTCTCTTTTGCTCCTCAGATTACTTCTACAATGTGGACAGTATGATTTACACTTGATACCGGGCACCCGGGCTTGTAGAAATTGAGTGCTCTGCCCTGTGACGCAAAGTTAGTAAGTAGAGGTGACTCCGGGTGGAGTCAGCTACACCACCCAGGCGTCATGTTCTAATTTTATAATGGGGTGCTCATAATTTTCTCATTAATATATTGGAGATGTTTGCATATTAAGTAGTTGAATTGATTGGGTATACTATTGTATAAGCATAGCAATTTTTAGTTACACTTTTAAATTTTTGAGATAAATTGTAGATTCACATCATCCTGTAAGAAATAATTTAGAGACATCTCATATATCTTTGCCCAGTTTCCCTTAGTGGGAACAGTTTGCAAAACTATAGTAAAATATAACAGCCAGCATATTAACATTGGTACAGTCGAGATACAGAACATTTCTACCTTCATGAGAATCCTTCATATTGCTTTTGAATACCCACACACTTAGTGGGAAAAGTAGAGAAAATTTTACATGCTCCATCTTCCTGGGAACAGAAGTATTTAAAATTTTTTGTAAAGCTTTTAATATTGAGTCAAATGTCCCAAGAATAATTTATTTTGAGGGAAATGGACTTAAATAGTCTCTATACAAAGCATAAGGTTTGCCACATTTTAAACTGATCTTGAGGGTACCTACCAGGAGTTCTGGTCAGAAGTCCTTTTCTGTATTGCATACAGTAGAATTCAGGTCAATATGCTGTTTGCTAGTGGGAACTGGTGCAAAATGATAATCAAATACTGTATTTTGTCAGTTTTGCTATAGTAAGTGAACCACATAAGTGGAAACAAGCATTCTATACTCATAATATTAAGTTTGAGCAAGAATGGGGACATTTATGTGTATCACCTACCATCTAGCAGACCTGGGTTAATTTACTTCTTATCTCTAAGCCTAAGTTTTCTCTTGCGTACAACTGGAATAAGAGCTAATCACAAATTTGTAGATATCAAGTTTTAACAATAGCAGTAAAATATTGATATCTACTTTGTACATGTAAATAACTTAGGTGGCAGATTAACAGATGAAAAAAATTGAGGCATTAAGGGATTTTTTGTAACACTAAATTGATCCCATGTGATGGAAATAAAGAATAAATATGAAATTGTTTTCCTCCAGAGCCTTACTCTTTTTGCTTGAAAAATGAGAAAGAATTTTTCTGAATGTTCCCATAAAATAACAGATAGGGCTCACGCAGGAAAACCAATACATGAGGGGTTTATAAGAACCTGTTTCCAGAAAAGGCCAACAGCTACTTTTATGTTATAGTCATTATCACCAAGAACAAAGGTTAGAAATAGAATCCGTTCATCCACTCTATATCCATTGATTGTCTAATATATACCAGCAACTTATAAATCTGTGCATGTAGATAATACTTCTTGGCTTAAGAAACAGCAAGTACAAAAGGTCTACTATAGGGAAAAGTTTTGTACTCCTGTCTTCTAATTTCCATATAAATGGGCCTTGGGCCTGGAACACTTTCTTAACAAGGGAATGGTACTTCACAGCCAGTGCTGGGCTTGTGGCCTTGCCTGGGAGTATCTTCCTGTTTCAGATTCAATGTGTACCCTTTGTTCTGTTCAGTGTCTGTGTGATAAGATACCTGGACATCCCCACTGCTATATCCATCTCCTGTGCAGAGGGAGCATGGTCCTTTGTTCTCTGACACAAAAGGGATCCTTGCAGGCCAGTGAGGACCCTGCACTGATTGCGGGGAGGGACCTGCTGGCTATGGGTGATCACTCACTACTGAGCTGATCTTGATCTGTTTCACTGTGTAAGTAAGTGTTGGTTCATTCGGTGCTGGACTGTTGTATTTTTCTTGATTGTTCTGATACTAAAATGCAGCGGGCAGAAGTTCACAGACTCTTATTCATGATAATGTGTAACAGATGCCACTTGCTTGACACCTATTCAGAAAAAGAGAAAAGAAAATGCCAGTGTGGGTGGATTGCCATGTTCATTGGGGTCAGGGGCAAATTTGGAGAGTGGGCCAGAGGTAATATCACGTAGGACGTGGTAGGACATGGTAAGAATTTGGACTTCACTCAAAAATTAATTTGTTGATCAATTATGTTTGAGTATTTCAAGCAGGAACATTAGCTTATCTGATTGAGTTTTAAAATGATAGCCATTGGCTGTGTGTAGAAAAGGGGACAAAAGAGGAAATGCATAAATAATTTAGGAGGCTGCATCTTAGTCATATTAATGGATATTAGCCTTTTCTATTCAGCACAATACCGAAAAGAATTAGATCAATGTACTTACATGGGATGATCTATTATGGATAATAATACATTATACCTAATTTTTACTGAGCACTCACTTTGTGTTAAGCAATACCGTAAGTATTATACACATTTTATTTAATCCAAATTCTCCCTCTTGCACTCGCTCTTATTATCTTATGTGATAGATGAGAAATACAAGGCACAAAGAGATTATGTAATTTGCTCAAGGTCACACAGCTAGTAATTGGTGAAGTCAGGATCTAAGCTAAAAAATATTGGCTCCAGAGCCTATTCTCTGTATTAAGGCTGATGGTTGGCACTGATGGGCACTGGTCTCAAAAGAAGAAATCCAATTCCAACATAAGAAGAGAACTTGTGCAAGGTGATAGATCTTTAACTTTCTAACTCTGCATCCCATATTTCCAACAATAGATTTTTTAATGGGGTATTCACCTTGAAGATGGGTTCTGCTGATTCACTTACCTTGGATATAAGAATGTAAACAAATTTTATAAATTAAAAAATATTTTATAAAAAATTTTAGAAGATGTAATTGATTTCTCATATTGCTACTCTGTAGCCACAATAAGCTATACTTTCACTTTTATTTGTTACTAAAACAGAAGTTACTGAGAGTGACAACAAAGCTAATGCTTGAGTAATGGTTTTTGCTTCAAATGTCTTCCCTTTGCCTAGACCAGGACATTTTTTCTATGTGCATTTTCTTTGGTTCTTGGTAATGACTGTATCACATATGTTCTTAACAGTTGATAAGAACAAGGAGCAATCAAGTTGTCACAGTTAGTCTACCAATTACATTCATGTGCTAGTACATATGTTCTTTTAGAGAAATTAAGTATTCTTAGAGTTAATTATTGCTCTTTGTTCTTCTATAACTTTATACTGTTAGTTTAGAGAAAATACAATACTTTAATGACATGTTAATATGCTATGATTTTATTAATATTTGCATTTGTAAACATCAAGGTACTAATGACTATATCTGCTTTTTCCTCCCTGGTTCCAAAGCAACACAGTATTTACTGAGTAATAGATATTTAAATAATTAATGAATTACTAAGAAAATAAGTAATAATACAGAGTTTAGGAACCTGTATGAGTGTGTGTGAGATAGTGTCAGAGAAATGACTGTGAGTGCTGTCTAGGACAGGAAATTTTCTGTAAACAATTTAAGCAAGAGATTGGGGGAAGTAATGTGAGATAAGGACTAGATGGATAACAATAGACACCCAACTATATAACTTCAAGGGGATGTTTCTGGATATTATAAAGCCAGGAAAAGAGATGTAACTCAAAAAAGAACCTTGAAGGAGGGAAGATGGTGACAGAGTAGGAGAGAGTAGATTTCACTTCCCTCTACACACAGGAGGAAAACCTGGCCAATCCACAGAGGAACAGAGCAGACAGCCAACAGTACTCAAGCATATTTGAAAATATGAGTCCAAAAATTGTAGTGGACACTGAAAAACCAGACAGTAAGAAGGATATTTCAGGACAATAAGGTCCCAGGGACCAGCACCGGTACCCAGGTGGCTGTAGCCCCAGGCCTGGTGCCCAGAGCTGGTGCCGGGTCTATCACAGACTCCTTGAAAGCCTGCAACAGAGTTCTTGGGAGAGAGCCAAGTCAACTGCTCCCTCCTGCCCTGACAGACCAGGGTCTGAGCAACACCAGGAGAGTTCTGGTCGCAGAGAGGGGAATAAGGACGAAGAGACAAGATGCACAGGGCCATGATCACTCAGGGAGTCTGTGGATGCTAGCTCCAGAGAGCTGAGAGTCCTGCAGTGACGGACACTGATCCTGATAGTCACCAGTATGGCTGGAGAATTGGGCTACATGGGGCAACAGGCTTGAGTGGGAGGAATTTATCAAATAGTGGGACTGTTGGGGGAATCTTCTGTGACAGTCATGCAGCTGACTCCCACCCAGCTGGGCAGAGAACCCGAGGTTACGCAGAAGGAGCTGCATTCCCCCATAGCACTGGGAAAGGTTCGTGCCCAAACCCAGGGGACTAGGCAACCTAGCTGAGCGATACAGCCTACAGCGATAGCCCCCAGGGAAAAAGGGCTCTGAAGAAACCCGGATTCCCCCATCTAAGATACTGAGGAAAGGACCCAGACTAGCTCTTGGGAGAGTACTTGCAAGACGGGCTGAGTAAACAGCGGGAAGGGAGAAATGCCACACCAATCAGCCCCTCAGCCTCCTCCAGCCAGCAAGACCAGAAAAATGGTTAAGCCAGTTGGAAACCAACAAAAGGTGTGTTCTTTTTCTTAATGCTATTTTTAAGCAATTTTTATTGTTGTTTTATCTTTCAATTTCTTTTTCCTCTCTATCCTTCTTTCTTGTTTTAGTTCTTCGTTCTTTCATTCCAATTTTATCTCTTCTTCCTCCCTTCTTCTGCCTTCTTTTCCTTTTTTTTAATACCCACAACTGAGAAAAAAAAACTTGGAACTGTGAAAGGACCAGAGGTGGACTCAAAGAGGGGATAACACAACAGCTGAGACAATGAGACAAATTTTACTCTGCTATTGCAGAGAAACTACAAGTTACTGCATATTTGTATTATATTTTTTTATTATTCTTACATTTTTTATTTTAATAGTATTTTTGTATTCCTCTTCTTTCTGTATATAGTCTTCTTTGCTTGGCAGGTTATATTGTATTCTTTGACAGGATTCCCCTATTCTCTCTTCCAAATTGGATTGCTAATTTACTATACTTCACGTGATTTGTGTTCCATCAGCACACTACTCAAAGTCCTATATCCCCTGTTCATGTTATTCAGATCACATAGATTCTGGCATATGAGTGTTGCTCTAATATTATTGTAAATAATTGCTGTTCCACACAATTGTAAATACTTCACAGTACCTGTCCCAGATTTTAGCCCTTGTCACAGTCTCCTGAACTTTATTATCGTGGAGGTTAACTCTATTCTCTCACACACTATAGCTATTTACTATGCTTAACTCTCACCTTACCCCTGAATATGACCTCCTACAACATCACTGCTTTCTAGATCTAAATCACAACCCTGCCCTCCCCAACAAGAGTCTTA
This sequence comes from Carollia perspicillata, assembly GCA_004027735.1. Lineage (NCBI taxonomy): Eukaryota > Metazoa > Chordata > Mammalia > Chiroptera > Phyllostomidae > Carollia > Carollia perspicillata. The sequence goes on along the minus strand of PVKM010021513.1, from coordinate 6,167 downwards.
CCTTCTTTCCATCATTTCTTAAAAGTGCCTAGTTGGGTTAAAGATCACAGTTAACACTATACAAAGCCAAAAGATCTCCTATTTCTTATATACCGGATGCTACTGTAAATATCATAGAATACTCTCCTGCTGTCCTAAACCATTTTGCTTCCCCCTCCAACTGATGACAAAAAAGAGTAGGTGGAACCAGTGAACACCAGGATACCCAAAGGAGATTGCACCACTGAATCTCACAGGCATTCTACCACAGCAGTTCACACCATAAACCCTGGGAGCCAGAACAAAACCATTTAAGAAGCGAAAGCTAACAAGAAGAGGCTCATAATGTGAAGACAAAGAAATAATCCCCAAATGAAAGGTAAGGGATTCTCAGAAAGAATGCTAAATGATATGGAGGCAAGTCAGCATTCAGATATTGAATTCAAAGAACTGGTTATCAGGAAGTTCCATGAGCTCACAATAAACTACCAGAAACTACAGGGGAACTACAATGAGCTCACTGCAAACTATATCAACATGAAAAAGGAAATAGAAAACATAAACAAGGGACAAGAGGAAATGAAGAACACAATATCTGAACTGAAGAACACAGTGGAAGGAATAAAAAACAGGATGGATGAAGCAGAAGATCGGATCAGTGAGTTGGAAGACAAAGTAGAAAAAAACACCCAGAAACAGCAAGAAAAGGAAAAGAGGCTCAGAAAGAATGAAGAGGGATTGAGAGAAATGCAAGACAATATGAAATGTAATAATATCTGTATAATAAGGATACCAGAAGGAGAAGAGGAAGACCAAGGGAAAGAAAATCTACTTGAAAAAGTAATGATGGAAAACTTCCCTAATTTGATGAGAGAAAAAGTCACAAAAATCCAGGAACCACAGAGAGTCCCAATCAAGAGGAACCCAAAGAGACCCAAGACAAAGACACATCATACTAAAGACACATCATACTTCAAGACACATCATACTAAAAATGGCAAAATTCCAAGACAAAGAGAAAATCTTAAAAGCAACAGGGAGAAGAAGGAACATACAAGGGAGCCCCAATAAGGTTGGTTGCTGACTTCTCAATGGAAACGCTCCAAGCCAGAAGAGAATGGCAAGAAATATTCCAAGTAATGAGAACCAGAGGTTCTCTGCAGAAGCCAGCAACCTAGGCTTCTTTACCCAGCAAGGCTCTCAGTCAAGATAGAAGGTCAAATAAAGAGCTTCCAAGACAAAAGAAATCTAAAAGAATACACCTCCACCAATCCAGCTCTGCAAGAGATGCTAAAGTGACTGCTCTAAGGAAAGGAAGGAAAAGAGAGAGACAGAGAGGAACATAGGTACAAAAGTGACAATGAATAAGTACCTATCCATAATAACCTTAAATGTAAATAGATTAAATGCTCCAATCAAAAGACACAGAATATCTGAATGGATAAGAAAGCATGACCCACACATATGCTGCCTAAAAGAGACACACCCCAGGACGAAAGACTTACACAGACTGAAAGTAAAGGGATGGAAACAAATTTTCCAAGAAAATGGACAGGAAAAAAAAGCCAGGGTAACAATACTCATATCAGAAAAAACAGACTTCAAAAGAACAGCCATAAAGGGAGACCTAGAAGGTCACTTCACAATACTCAAGGGAAGACTCCACCAAGAAGACATAAACATTGTAAATATATATGCACCCAACATTGGAGCTCCCAAATACATAAAGAAAATCTTAGAGGACATCAAGAAAGATATTGATAGCAACACAATTACAGTAAGGGATTTTAACATCCCACTGTCAAAAATGAATAGATCTTCCAAACAAAATATCAACAACATATTGTGGCATTGAACAACACCCTAGATGAAATGGAATTAACTGATATATATAGAGCCCTACATTCAAAAGAAGCTAAATACACATTCTATTCAAATGCACATGGAACATTTTCAAAGGTAAACCACATGATAGGACAAAAAACAAGCCTCAATAAATTCAATAAAACTGAAATCATACCAAGTATTTTCTCCGACCATGAGGGACTGAAACTAGGAACCACCCCAAGGGAAAAAACCCAAAATTTCAAAATCATGGAGATTGAATAGCATGCTATTAAACAATGAATGGGTCATGAATGAAATTCAAGAAGAAATCAAAAAGTTTCTGAAAACAAATGAAAATGAACTTACGGGACACAGCAAAGGCAGTCTGGAGAGGGAAATTCATAGCAATACAGGCCTACCTGGGAAAGATAGAAACATTTCAAACAAACAACCTAACCCTATGCCTACAAGAACTCGAGAAACAACAACAAAGGCAGCCCAGAGCTAATAGAAAAAAGGAAATAACCAAGATCAGAGCAGAATTAAATGATGTAGAGACTGAAAGCACAATTCTAAGAATCAAGGAATCCAGGAGCTGATTTTTTAAAAGATAAACAAAATTGACAAAACTTTAAGCATGCTCATCAAGAAAAAAAGAGAGAGGACCCCAATAAAAACAATCAGAAATGAAAGAGGAGACATTAAAACTGACAGCACAGAAATACAAAGGATTGTAGGAAATTACTATGAGGAGCTGTATGCCAAGAATGAAAACCTAGGTGAAGTGGACAAACTTCTAGAAGAATACAATCTTCCAGAACTAAATGAAGAAGTAGAAAGCCTGAACAGACCGATAACAGCAGAAGAAATTGAAGCAGTAATAAAAAAACTCCCGACACACAAAAACCCTGGACCAGATGGTTTCACAGGAGAATTCTACAGAGTATTTAAGGAAGAGCTAACCCCTATCCTTCACAGACTATTCCAAAAAACCAAAGTGATGGTAGATTCCCAAACTTTTTTTATGAAGCCAGCATCATCCTAATCCCAAAACCAGATAAAGATGCAACAAAGAAAGAAAGTTTCAGGCCAATATTGCTGATCAACATAGATGCTAAAATTCTCAACAAAATATTGGCAAACCGCATCCAGCAATACATTAAAAAGATCATACACCATGACCAAGTGGGATTCATCCATCCCAAGGATGCAAGGATGGTTCAATATTCGCAAATCAGTAAATGTAATACACCACATAAACAAAAGCAAAGACAAAATCACATGATCATATCAATAGATGTGGAAAAAGCATTTGGCAAGGTACCGCACCCAAGTATGATAAAAACACTCAGCAAAGTGAGAATAGAGGGAGCATTCCTCAACATAATAAAGGCCATATATGAGAGACCTACAGCCAACATCATACTCAATGGGCAAACACTAAAATCTTTTCCGCTAAGATCAGGAACAAGACAAGGTTGTCCACTCTCACCACTTCTATTCAATATAGTTTTGGAAGTTTTAGCCATGGCAATCAGACAAGAAAAGGAAAATAAAAGGCATCTAAATCAGAAAGAAGGAAACAAAACTGTCACTGTTTGTAGATAATATGATAGTGTACATGGAAAACCCTATAGACTCCATCCAAAGACTGCTCAACCTAATAAATGAATTTGGCAGAACAGCGGAATACAAAGTCAATATCTAGAAATCAAAGGCATTTTTGTATACCAACAGTGAAACAGCAGAAGTAGAAATCAAGAAAAAAAATCCCATTTGATATAGCAAAAATAACAATAAAATACCTAGGAATAAACCTAACCAAGGAGATAAAAGACCTGTATGCAGAAAACTACACAACGCTGTAGAATGAAATCAAGGAAGACACAAACAAATGGAAACACATATTGTGTTCATGAATTGGAAGAATTAACATCATCAAAATGTCCATATTACCCAAAGCAATATACAGATTCAATGCAATACCTATCAAAGTACCAATGGCATATTTCACAGACATAGAACAAACACTTCAAAAATTTATATGGAACCATAAATGACCCCGAATAGCAGCTTCAATTTTGAGAAAGAATAACAAAGTAGGAGGGATCACAATACCTGATACCAAACTGTATTACAAGGCCACTGTAATCAAAACAGGCTGGTACTGGCATAAGAACAGGAACATAGAACAATGGAACAGAACAGAGAGCCCAGAAATAAACCCAAGTCTCTATGGTCAGTTAATATTTGACAAAGGGGACAGCACCATAAAATAGAGTAAAAATAGTATCTTCAACAAGTGGTGTTGGGAGAACTGGACAGATACGTGCAAAAAAATGAAACTCGAGCACCAACTTACACCATACACAAAAATAAATTCAAGATGGATAAAAGACTTAAATATAAGCCATAATACCATTAAAATCCAATAGGAGAACATAGGCAGGAAAATCTCAGATATCTCATGCAGCAACATTTTTACTGATATGTCCCCTAGAGCAAGGGATATAAAGGAAAGAATAAACAAATGGGATCTCATCAAAATAAAAAGCTTCTGCATGGCTAAAGAAAACAGTATTAAAATAAAAAGAGGACCAACTATATGGGAAAACATATTTGCCAAAGATACTTCAGACAAGGGTTTAATCTCCAAAATATACAAAGAACTTACACGACTCCACTCTAAGAAGATAAGCAACCCAATTAAAAAGTGGGCAAAGGACTTGGACAGAGACTTCTCCAAGGAGGACATACAGAGGATCCAGAGACACATGAAAAGATGCTCAATATCGCTAGCCATCAGAGAAATGCAAATTAAAACCACAGTGAGATACCACTTCACACCAGTCAGAATGGCCATCATAAACAAAGCAACAAACAACAAGTGTTGGAGAGGTTGTGGAGAAAAGGGAACCCTAGTTCACTGTTGGTGGGACTGCAGACTGGTACAACCACTATGGAAAACAGTATGGATCTTTTTAAGAAAACTAAAAATGGATGTGCCTTTTGACCCCACAATTTCACTGCTAGGATTATATCCTAAGAACCCTGAAACACCAATCCAAAAGAACCTATGCACCTCAATGTTCATAGAAACACAATTTACAATAGCCAAGTATTGGAAGCAACCTAGGTGCCCATCAGTAAATGAATGGATCAAAAAACTATGGTACATATACACAATGGAATTCTATGCAGCAGAAAGAAGGAAGGAGCTCCTACCCTATGCAACAGCATGGATAGAACTGGAAAGCATTATGTTGAGTGAAATAAGCCAGGTGGTGAAAGACAAATACCACATGATCTCACCTTTAACAGGAACCTAAACAACCAAATAAATAAGCAAGCAAAATATAACAAAAGACATTGAAATAGAAAACAGGCTGACAGTAACCAGAGGGGAGAGGGGAGGGAATTTCAGGGGGAAAAGGGAAGGGATAACAGGAACAAGTATAAAGGACACATGGACAAAAACTAAGGGGGGTGAAAATGGGAGGGCAGTGGGAAGCACTGGGGGGGTGGACTAGGATGGGAGTAAAAGACAGAAAACTGTACTTGAATAACAATTAAAATGTAAAAAAAAACAATTAGGGAACCACAGAATATAAATAAATAAATCATTGCTGTGAATTAAAGCAAAAAAAAGAACCCTTGACATATAAAGTTTTTAAAAATATTTTATTTATTTATTTATTTATTTATTTTTAGAGAGAGGGGAAGGGAAGGAGAGAGAGTGGGAGAGAAACATCAATGTATCCCCTACTGGGGACCTGGCCTGCAACCCAGGCATGTGCCCTGACTGGGAATTGAACCAACGACCCTTTGCTTCACAGGCCCACGCTCAATCCACTGAGCTATACCAGCCAGGGCTGACATATAAAATTTATTACATAATTTGCCTAGAGCTATGACGTAGAATTCCTACTATTCTAAATAAAATGCAATCATTAAGTATTCACAAATTAACGTGTGCCTAGAATTTTGCTAAACTAAAAATTGCAGATATAAAATTTGCTTCTGGACTTCAAGAATGTCATAATCATATAGGAAAAATAGATATATCTATCATCATATGAGTTTGTAAATTCAGAGACTGAAGAGATCTAAATCTATCAGAATTTCGGACTTCTAGCCAAGATGGAAGGGTAGGTAGACATACTGTGCCGCCTCACACAACCAAAAGGAAGGCAACAAATTTAAAAACAAAAAAAATCAGAACTGACAGAAAATCAAACTGTATGGAAGTCTGACAACCAAGGAGTTAATGCAGAAGCATTCTTCCAGACCTGCAGAAGGGGCTGAGATGGGCAGCAGGCTAGAGAAGACTCATGGCAAGGCAGCACCTGGTGAATTGGGCA
>PVKM010021512.1:0-22519 GCA_004027735.1 Carollia perspicillata | reverse complement strand
ATGAGTAAATGTAATTTCAACTCCTTAACAGTTAAGGAGTAGATACATTTAAACAGTCCTAAAATTATTTCGGCCCTTTGAAGGCAACCACGAGGCTGATGTGGCCCCTGGTGAAAATGAGTTTGACACCCATGACATAGATACACACTTCTTCTGGGCTGCAGCACTGGGGCTGCAACTGGAAGAACACGGGTTATGTCTGGGAGGAACTGCAGTGTCTGGCATCAGGGCGAGTGCGGGGGGCCGAGGGGGGGCAGGCAGCTTGCTCCCAGACAAAACTCTAGAGTCCAGGCAGTGGCACTGTCCCCTTTCTGAGCCCTCCCCCACATAGCACCACAGAGAAGCAATACCTATCAGAGATACCATCAACCTGGTTCACACAGGTTGCCCACCCTGGCTCCACCTAAGCCTCTACCCTATCCAACTAACCGGTGCACCTTTCTTCAAAAAACCATGATACCAAAACAGGGAGTGAAAGCAGCTCTACCTAATACATAGAAACAAACACAGGGTGGCTGCCAAAATGAGAAGACAAAGAAACATGGCCCAAATGAAAGAACGGAACAAAACTTCAGAAAAAGAACTAAACAAAATGGAGATAAGCAATCTACCAGATGCAGAGTTCAAAACACTGGTTATTAGGATGCTTGAGAAACTCACTGGGTACTTCAACAGTATAAAAGAGACACAGGCAGAAATGGAGATTACGCTAAGTGAAATAAAGACAAATATATACGAAACCAACAGTGGAATGTATGAAGCCAAGAATCAAGTCAATGACTAGGAACATAAGGAAGAAAAAAGCATTCAATCAAAACAGCAAGGAGAAAAAAGAATTAAAAAAAACAAGGATTGGCTAAGAAGCCTCTGGGACAACTTCAAATGTACCAACATTCAAATCATAGAGGTGCCAGAAGGAGACGAGAAAGAACAAGACATTGAAAACTTACCTGAAAAAATAATGCAAGAAATCTTCCCCAATATGATGAAGGACATAGACATACAAACCCAGGAAGCACAGAGAGTCCCAAACAAGATGGATACAAAGAGGCCCACTCCAAGACACATCATAATTAAAATGCCAAGGTTAAAGATAAAGAGAGAATCTTAAAAGCAGCAACAGAAACACAGATAGTTACCCGCAAAGGAGTTCCCATAAGACTCTCAGCTGATTTCTAAAAAGAAACTTTGCAGGCTAGAATGGACTAGCAAAAAGCATTCAAAGTGATGAAAAGCAAGGGCCTACAACCTAGATTACTTTATACAGCAAAGCTATCATTTAAAATTGAAGGGCAGATGAAGTGCTTCCCAGACAAGGTAAAGCTAAAGAGGTTCATCATCACCAAGCTATTATTACAGGAAATGTTAAAGGGACTTATTTAAGAAAAAGAAGATCAAAACTATGGACAATAAAATGGCAATAATTTCATCATTATCAATGATTGAATCTAAAAAAAAAAAACTAAGCAAACAAGCAGAACAGAAACAGAATTATAGCTATGGAGATTACTTGGAGGGTTATCAGTTGGGAGGGTGAAGGGAAATATCAGGGGGCAGGGGAAGTTACAGGGATTAAGTAAGAAGTACAAATTGGTAGGTACAGAATTGACAGGGGGATGTTAGAAACAGTATAGGAAATGGAGAAGCCCAAGAACTTATATGCATGACCCATGGACATAAACTAAGGGAGGGACTGCAGGAGGGAACAGGGGTACCAGGTGGAGGGGGGCAAAGGGCGAAAATTGGGACAACTGTGATAGCATAATAAAATATATTTTAAAATAAAATAAATATTATTAGGATATTCTCTATTATAAAACTTGAACATTAATTTTGTGAGCAAACCATATTAACTTATTCTCTATCCCTGAGTAGTATGATGATAAACCTTGTTGATACATTCATAATAGAGTTCTATGGTTTTTTTCAAAGAGTTCTACCCATCACAGAATTCTATTTAGTTTTGACTTTTCCAATGACTTTTCCAATCTACTAAAGATCCACTCAGACTAGTAAGTCTCTGCACTGTGTTAAACTGAGTTGTGAATCCTAAGGTTATTAAACAGACACCTGATAATAAAGAAAATTCTTCTAATTTTCTTTATTATAATGAAATATTTCTTCATTATATAAAACATTTCTTTATTACATAAAACATTTCTTCATAAATGTTTTATAGCATTTGAGGAAGATATGGTATAATGTTTTTTAAAAGGTAACACGTTTTTCAATGACCTCAACATTTTTACTTAACATTATTACACCTGTCATGTGCAATATCATCATACATAATACACATACACGGTCCAGAATACCAAGACCTTTCTCCCAGTTTCTATAACTTGGTAAGTCAATACATACTCTACCACTTACTCACCTAATGGCCTTTGGTAAGTGACTTTACTTCTCTGTTCCTGATATAAATAATAAGGGGAAAATAATGTCTACTTTTGTCAAGTTTTCTTGAGTAATATAGGCAATTGATATATGTGAAAAATTCAGAGGAATGGCCAAACTAAATGCTAATACATGATACCTAATATTATGAAAATTTTCTAAAGCCTATTGGACTCTTTTCTTAGTCAAGGGTACCTCCTGGTTATTTGGTATGGTAAATCATACTGAAGACAAGAAGACCACTGAGATTCACATGCTAAAGGGTAATTTACAGCCCTATATTTCTCATCTAGCTAAAGCTTCTTCAGTTTCCTCCTTACAGTAACAGTCTGTTTTTCAAGATAACTTTCCTTCTATCATTCCCAATGTACTACCAAATTGCCAGAGGAAAGCAGGTAACTAAGCCTATTAAACTTCACTTTGCACATATTTTTCAAACAATGAACTCTGGGGTCAAGTTATTCTATTCCTGATAACAGCTTAGCTCAAAAGCTTTTCTTTCCTTGAGGAGCTAGGTTTTTCCAAAGGCTGAAGTTTCCAGAAGCCTGGCAGCTGGACAGTTGAGGTATTACGTTATAAACATGTTTTCTTGATGCAAGGAGGGTCAAATAGTGTTTCACAGACTTTAATTCTAGTATTGCTTCTCACGTCAAGTACAGGAAAAATTATCATCTGCCTTTTACAGACAGTTTAATAGTCATGCTCATAAAGAAGTGTGACTTGGAAAAGATGCTTAGGTGAAGAGCCAAGTTTACCAACTTCAAAAAATTCCTTACTTCCATATACCTAAATTTCTTCAACAAGGTTCTAAAACACCTAAATGGTCAGAAAATTAAACACACATTCACCAAAAAGATTCAGAGCAATTTTCTACAACCAAGATGAACTGACCAAAGGGTCAACAAAATATCTAAAAGTACTAACTTAAGTTAGAGTGACTCATTTTTTTATAAAGATAAACTAGAAGACGTCTAATTCTCCAAGTCAAACATTTCATTCATACTCAAGCTAATCTAATAATTGCAACAGTGACACACATAAGCTCTTTTATATCAATTCACATAAATGACTAAGTTCAAATCCCCATAGACAGCCATTAGATGCTCATACCATAAACTAATCTTAACCTCTATGAATTTTGCCGCCAGGTACTGAACTTAAAACAGGCATTTAAGGAGCAGTTATTTAAAAAATTATAATGGATATGGTAACATCAAAATCATCAACGGCTACTATTAAAACTGTTATGTGAATGTCTGACAGGGAACTTCACAACTGAAAGATCAGTTGACCGACAACATCCACCTACTGGTCAACCTTAACATCAAAAAAGAAAAACAAACAGACAACTTGTGCCTCCAATGTGATGCAATGCCAAGTACACAGCACTTCCCGGAAAGTATTCTTGCCATATATCAAACTGGAATTCTGAATGAGTTTTGAGATTAACCACTAGTTCACAGAAAATACAGAGGAGAAAAAAACATGTGACATGACACTACATGGGTGCATGCAACAAAATCCAAACTGTGGGAAATTCTACAGGACAAATGATCTGGATTTTTTTTTCATTAAATAAAGAGTAAAAAAAAAAATAGGAGAGGTTACTAGAGACTAAATGACGTTCATCAACAAATGCTGTGTGGAATACTGTATGCAGTTGAGGGAGAATGGAGGGATAATAGAAGAAACAAAATTCACATGTTTCCAACTGTTGAAACTGGCCATAGGTATATGGTGACTAATTTTACTATTTTATCTTTCTGTGTTTGAAATCTCCCATATTAGAATGTTAAAGAGAAAGAGAGTAGATAAAAAATCACAACAGTAGATCGAAAATCTCTGATTAGAACTCTCAAATAAATTTTGCAAGTGTTTACTTCAAAAGTCCACTTAAAAATCAAAAACTGAAATGTACATCTTAAGTACCGCCTTTAAATCATCACATTTGCACATACATGTTCAGTAATGACTTCAAATATTAACATATTTTCATTTTATGTTTGGTTCTTATTATTAACACTTACCAATACCCATATGCACATTACTCCACAAAAGTAACCAAGTTCTGAATATTGTAACTCCTCAACTTCTCAATCTGTTCCTTCTTTTCCTCTATTACTCCTTTATTTCAAACCCTCAACATTTTGGTCAGTCTTGCTATATGGTCTCCTATTTTCTATTCCCCATTTTCAGTTTTAGCACACTAATTTACCCTTTACATTGTTTCCTTAGATGGATCCCCAGCATCTCCAGAATAAAATCCAAACTCCTTTGTATGACATACATTTCCTCAAATATCTGGTCCTTGCCTATCTTTATAGCACTCTCACCAGTATTCCACATCATCCCATACTCCATTCATTCCAAACCACGTACAGGTAGACCTCATTTCATTGCATTTTGCTTTGCTTTACTGTGCTTCGCCAATGCTGCCTTTTTTTTTTAAATTAAAGGTAAGACCCACCACCAGCAAAAGACTAAGATGATGGTATTTTTTCTACTTTTAAAAAATATATTTTTATTTACTTATTTTTAGAGAAAGGAGAGGGGAAGAAGAAAGAGGAGGAAAGAAACATCAATGTGTGAGGGCTACATCAATCTGTTGTCTCTCACATGTCCCCAACCAGGGACCCAGCCCACAATCCAGGCATGTGCCCTGACTGGGAATTGAACTGGCAACCTTTTGATTCATAGGCCAGCACTCAATCCACTGAGCCACATCAGCCAGGGCTGATGGTAAATATTTTTTTAAGCAATAAAGTATTTTTATTTTTTAGGCAATTCTTGTTTATTTTTATTGAATTATAATATCTTTTAAAATTTATTTTCATTATATGTTTTCCAAAGCATTTTTAAATTAAGGTATGTACATTGTTTTATTTTTTTAAGATGTAATGCTATTGCACACTTAATAGAATACAGTACAGAGTAAATGTAACTTTTATATGCACTGGAAAACCAAAAAAATTTGTGACTTCTTTTATTGCGATACTCAATTTATTACAGTGGTCTGGAACCAAACCCAAAATATCTCTACAGTATGCCTATACAGTACTTGTACAGCAGTTCCCAGAATAAACTAAGGATGTTATTCTCTTCTAACACTCAGTTCCCTTAGACTAAAACCACCAATTTACTGCCCTTTGTAATTCTAGGTTAATTCCAAATCCTGTTGACTCTACAGGACTGATCTCTACTATCAGCAGCTTTGCAAAAGTACTGACTTCCCTTTCTCTCTCCCTAATTACCCTATATTTTCACAGTAATCTATGTCAGGGGTCCCCAAGCTCTGAGCCAAGGACCGGTAATGGTCCGGGCCTGTTAGGAGCTGGGCCACACAGCAGGAGGTGAACCTGAATGTAATGCACTACCCCCTTGGTCTGTGGAAAAGCTGTCTTCCACAAAACCGGTCCCTGGTGCCAAAAATGTTGGAGACTGCTGATCTATATAATAGTATCACACTATTCTCTTTTTTGCAAATTGATATTGCCCTTCGACACTATTAAGTATCACAGTGCCCACAACACAGTCAACAATAAATGTTTGTTTTATGAAGTAACGTATGCATCTTCCATTGAAGACAGGTAGATCTTTTATACGCAACTAGAATGTAAGCTGTCTGAAAGTGAGAAACTTGTCTAGCACATCTTTCCATCAGACATAGTAGATACTTTTACACAGAATTTTATTCTACTGCAGTTTGTGGGTTTTGGTATTTTATTTGTTTTTGTATTGTTTTTGGCCAGTTAACTGATTAGTTTTAAAGATTTTTAAAATGGAGAAAATATTTGTATGCTTTCTTTTAATATCAAAGAGGAAACTGATTACCAGAAACAAATGCCTTAAATAACAGTTTACAATACTAATTATACAGTATACATATGACATACTTCAGTAAACTCAGGTCACAGTGCTAACCTAAAAGTTGAAGAGGTTCAACATTTTATCATTACTGTAGAACCTCAGTTTTAGGTTATTCTAAAGTTTCACTATAATTTAATAGGAATAAAGAAAATCAGAACTCAACAGCAGTCAGGACTCAAATAATGTAAAGAACAAAATCAGACTCTTAATTTCAAAGTGAGAATTTCTCCCTGTGGAATCAACAGGATTACTAGCACCACGTACAACTCAATACTAAGTTGCTACCATGTACCAAGTACAGTGCACAGTTTATGTACACAAACATGTTGTTTGGGGGAAGAACACCTACTATTTAAAAAAAAGACTGGACATAAATAAAAAGGTAGCAGCAACAGAAGAAACTCATACCCCCCTTATTCTTGAAGGTTAGGTTTCAAATTATTAGACTTTCAGTAGCAACCAAAGTCGTCTGGTTGCTTTAAAAAACATTAGGAAGCAATGGCTTTGAACATGATGAATCATCTTCATTTCCATTTTCTAACGTATCAATTTTTTTCAAAATTCTGAATTTCAAATGTATGCTATTTACCATCTAAAAAAGGGAAATCTAGACACACTGAAGAGTCAGTTAATTAATGTTTTGATTTTTTTTAAAAAAAGGCATTTTGATTCAACTTTCCTCTCAAAAAATGGATTCCCTTAAACTCTACTCAATAAATTTAAATATTTAGCGACGGTGAAGGAACTTAAAATACCATTCTTTTAAAAATTAGGAAAAGGGTAAAATGACATTTTATTGATTTTACGTTATTAAAGAAGGTGGAAATAGTAGAAGGTGCACTATTTATACAAAGTACAGCATTTGAATTAGCTTCTAAAGTAAACCTGCCAGATTCCAGCGGATGGAGAGTCTGCTGCATGAAGCCTATCAAGTTCAAGTACTAACCAGAAATACCTGCCTCGCACTTCAAGTCCCTGATCTAAATGACTTTCTCTAAAGGAATTCTTCAATTTCATTCCTAGCCTTAACAAACAAACAAACAAACAAACAAAAAAACTCCATCAAAAGCTGCAACGCACCGCCTCTCTCGCCACTCGGCACCTTAGGTTGAAAACACGACCAACTCTTCTCTAAGGTAACGGATGAGGCAGTCTGACGTAAATCCAGGCAACACATGGCCTCGGTTCCTACAGCAGTGCCTCATTATAATCCTTAATTCTTGCTGGAGAAAATTCCACGCCAGATCTACCATCAATATGGTCAAATCCCTCTCCTTTGGCTCCGAAAGGGAAATGTACCTGTAGAGTATCCTGCGCAGCAAACAAGGCACAGCTCCAGCCTCGTGTCCTGTATCCCGTTTTTGTTTCCTCGCAGCCCTCCCTCCCCACGCAGAACTTGAGCAGAGCACTTGGCTCCCTTATCGGCCAGCAACTGGCGCCAGGAGGATCGCGCTCCCGGGAGGCGCAGAGCCCAGAGGCTGAGCGCAGCGTCTGGTGCGCCGCAGCCGCTCGACTCAGCCAGGTACTCCCTGGCTCGCGCGTCTCCCGCCTCGCGGGGCCCTCGCCGGGTCGCTGCTCTGGATTTCCGCGACTCGCTGTCGCGCCAGATTTGCTACCTGCTTCCTGCCGCTCACCCCCGAAAGAACTGCACTCCCGTCCGGCCAGGAAGTCTCTAGGCAATCCGGTGGGTCCTTCCCCCCGGCAAGCGCCGCTCCGCGCACACACTCGCCGGCCAGGTCCTACCCTCTCCCTGCCCGCAACCTCCAGGGCCATTCCCAGTCCGGGGACTGCGTGGGGCAAGTACCATTCTCCTCACGGGGCGGACTCCGGAAGGGCAGCAACTCCACCTCCTCCTCCTCCGCGGCCTGTAGCCATCTATCGGGAAGCGTCTCCGGAGTCGGCAGCAGAGGCCGCCGGACAAGGACAGCCCAGGGAAATCTTCTCACAACTAACTCAGCTCCGGCGCTAGCAGCAGAAGCCGAGTCTTTCATAATTGTGCGACCAACTCCTCCGGGTGACCCGCCACAGGGACGCACCCGCGCCCGCCTCTGCCGGCGAGGGGGCTGGAGACAGACCACGTGAGAGGCGCGTAGTGTGCGTCGCGGCCGGCAGGCCGGGTCACGTGAGGGGGCGCGCTCCCTCCTTCCAGGCAGCCCTGCTGCGCACCCCGAGCCGCACCCCTCGGGCTTCCCGAGATGGGTGGAGTGTACTCCGTGGGTCTCCACTGGATACCGAGGCGGGACTTGCACGAACCTGTGCCCCGGCTCCGGGAGTGAAACTTGGAGAAACAGCAGCTGAGGGTTAAGGATCCAGGCCTCCCGGATATGAAGTTGCGGCGTGCTCTCAGCTGGGCCTGGCCTCTAGCTGCTCTGTCAAGTAGCGTTTCCCAGCCCTTTTTCTGTTACTCAGCGCGGATAGAGGCCTTAAATGCTACTGTGCTTGTCCAAATGCAACGTCACCTCACCCCAAATCATGTTGTTCCTCGTTTCCCCTGTTTCTACCAACAAAAAGCCTTCTCCCAGCTCTGACTTTGGGCACCATCCTTTCCCTCCAGCTGTATCGCCCACAATCCCCCATACCCCATAGGCGACCAAAGACTCTGGGCCGTTCCAAATCTAATACAGGCGTCTCTGTCTCTCCTTTCCTGTCGCACCAGCCGAAATTTGACTAATAGTGACAGTTCGCTACGTGTTGCTTTTCACACAACACACTCCTACTCCAGAATAACTTGGGAGCTCCTCCACTTCAAGGGTTCCTTCCTCTGCCTGGCGGGTTGTGGCGCAGTGAATTGGGCGTCCTCCCCCACGGGCAGAGATCGCGGTTCGATTCAGGCCTGGACTGCGGGTTTCCATCCCCGAACTGGGCACCACCCGCCCCTGTTTCTCTCCCTCTCTCCCTCCCTTCCCCTATCCGAAAAATAAATAAATAAAAATCTTTCAAAAAGTGAGCTCTCCTCTCTCACTCTCTGTGACCTTTTTTTTCTCTCTCTGAGAGAGACGGGAGGGAGAAAGAGAAGGAGATAAACATCCGTGAGGGAAAGAAACACAGATAGGTTGCTTCTCCCGCAATCTCTCGGCTCAGCCCCGACCAGAAACTGGCTGGGCAACCCAGGCCCCTGCCAGGACTGAGAACGCGAGCTTTCAGATTCCGGGACGAGCCCAACCCACTGCATCGCACCAGTCACTCACCGCCTCTTATCTTTATTGGGGGTACTTGGGAAGCTTGGAGGTAATAGAATGTGAATTAAGGCTTAGCGGGAAGAAGTGGAAAGGTATGTATAGAAGATGTTCCAGATCAGGAGAACACAAACAAAGGCGGAGCGGCATAACCTCAGATACTCCCATGAACCCTTTTAAGTGAGAAGAGGCTGGGTCTGCAGTAATAAACCCGAACAGCCTCTTCTCTAGGCCTAATTGAGTAAGAATGATCCTTCAGTTCTTCTGCACTTAAAACCCTTCTGTGTCGTTGTTCTCAAGACAAGTCCAAATACTTGAGTATGTGACCCAATTTTATTCTTCCAGTCTTATCTCTAGTCACTTCTATACTCCTTTTGGTCCCCTTCAAGCTCGTTATCTTGGCTCAACTTGTAAGCACCTTTATTCAAGAAAATTTTTAACACAGTATTATTTATAATAGCCAAGATATGGAAGCAGCCTAGATGTCTATAGATAGATGAATGGATAAAAAAGATGTGGTATATATACAATGCAATATTAGTAATAAAAAGAATGAAATCCTGCTGTTTTCCACAACATGGACGGACCTGGTGGGTATTATGCTAAGTGAAATAAGTCAGACAGAGAAAGACACTGTATGTTACAACTTATAATATGTTTTTTAAAATGAACAATTAAAATGAAAACAAATTCACAGAAACAAAGATCAGCCCTGGCTGGTGTGGCTCAGTTGGTTGGAGCGTCCTCCTATGCACCAGAAGGTTGGGCGTTTGATTCCCAGTTAGGGTACATACCTAGGTTATGGGTTTGATCTTCCCTGGGGGTGCCTACAAGAAGGCAACAGATCAATGTTTCTTTCTCACATTGATATTTCCCTCCCTCTCCCTTTCTCTCTAAAATCAATAAGCATATTTTTTAGAAATTAAAAAAACCAGATGAAACTAATGGTTGCCAAAGGGGGAGGAGGCTGGGAAGGGTAAATAAGGCAAAGGAGAATATAGTTAATAATGTTATGAAAAGCTTGCATGGCAACAGATGAGTACTAGACTTAGTGAGTTTGTCACATTGATAAGGTACATAAATATGGCTCACTATATTGTACTTGAAAATAATATAGTATTTTATATCTACCATATTTGAATTAAAATATTAAAACAAAAAAGTAAAACATTTAAAATAAAATAAAATTTTATCTTCCTCAAAAATATTTTTTTTTTGTTTTACTTTCTGCCCTAACACACAAAATCTGGGTTAGGTGCTTCTCTTGTATGTTTCCTCTGCACACCGTATATTCCCTATTATAGCATTTATCTCACTGTATGCTAATCACCAACTTACTAACCCCTCACCTTCTGCTAATAAATGTTCAAGGATCATAAGCTTATCAATTGTATTCATCGGTGTATCCTATCTTAATGACATATATGAAGGAGTCATTCAATAATATTTGTTGAAGAAAAGCATAAACCCTCTGATAGGCCGGAATCTGAGGATGTAACTTTGTCCTCTTGTTTTGACATGCACAGTTTCATGCCAGACTAAGATATTGTGGTATTCATACAAAGTGCAGTGTTGCAGGAGGCATAGCCGAATGTGGAAGTCTGTGTTCCCACAGTATATTGTTTAATCAATCAGCCATCCATTCACTGATACTTGCTGAACATTTACTGTTGATCACACAGTGTGCTCCAGGTCACTTCCTTGCACGGTTCAGGCCTTGTGCTATTGTTTGTGCCTCTTTCCTGAAATGTTTTGTCCCAACTACATTGGGACAAATGCAGTTCATTCACCAACTACATTGGCATTAACTTTTAAGTGTCCAATTCCTTCCTGCACATGATATGTAGGGGCAACTATGGGATGTCCTATAAGAAAGTAGAAATGATAGAAATATGAAAGAAATTACCTGTATAAAATCAATTCCTTGAACATCAATTTCCTTAATACTATCCATGTCTATCAGACATGTCTATCCATGTCTATCCATGTTTACCTCAGTTCGAGGACCACTGCCTTAGAGCACTAACTCTAATCACCCTTGTCATGGTTAATTTTATGGGTCAACTTGACTGGGATATGGAGTGCCCAGATTAAACATTACTTCTGAAGTGTCTGTGAGGGTGCTTCTGGATGAGATTGACATTTGAAGTGATGAACTAAGTAAAGCAGATTGCCCTCCCAAATATGGTGGGACATCATTCAGTCCATTGAGGACCTGAATAGAACAAAAAGGCAGTGGGAGGAGATTTTACTCTCTGCCTGACTGCTCAACTGAGACATCAGTCTACCCTTGCACTTGATTAGGAATTACACCATCAGCCCTCTGGTTCTCAGAACTACACCACTAGCATTCCTGGGCATCCACTTGCAAACAGTACATAGTAGGACTTCTCAGAATGTATAACTGCATGAGCCAATCTTTATAATAAATCATATATATGATGAGGTATGTCCAGAAAAAGTCCAGCCATTGTTAATATAACGAGAATGGTTTGCACAACGTTGATGTAATCTGGCAGTCAAGGAGAGTGGACTGGAATGCACATGCATGAACAATGATGACTTCACTGTACTAGTCAGTGGGGATGGTAGAAGCCTTTGAGTGAGCGTGTGTACTGCGTGGCCCTCACATTCAAGATGACTGAATGAGTACAGCAGTGAATCTGCATCAAATTTTGTGTTAAGTTTGGCTATTCCTCCCAGCAGCTATTTGGATGATTTAGAAGGCCTCAGCTATGACAACTGGTGATTGGGAGCTTCATCACGACAACGTGCCTGCTCATGCATCATGTCTCCTGCAGTTTTTTGTTGAAACATCAAATCACCCAGGTGACTCAGCCCCACCACAGCCCAGATTTGGCACCCTGTGACTTCTGCCTTTTCCAAAAACGAAAATCACTTTTGGAAGAGAAAAGATTTCAGGCTGTTAGTGAGATTCAGGAAAATTCAACGGAGCCGCTGTGAATAGTGGGAGAACTGTGTGAAGTCCCAAGTTGTATACTTTGAAGGGGCCTAAAACAGTATTGTCCTATGTAGAATGTTTCTTGTATCTTGTATCTTCTTCAGTAAATCTCTGTTTTTCATATTACTTGACTGGATACCTTCTGGATGAACCTTGATGTACATATATGCTCGTATATGTATATACACATATATATCTCAGTTCTGTTCCCTGGAAAATCCTGATTAATAGAAATTCCCTTCCATTTTAATGTTTTAATCTACTGAAACATGCATAATTTTGTTGTAGATAATTACAATACTCTGGTCAGTAAAAGATTTTCAGGTAAAGTTTTTTATTCTGATAAAATCATATAAGAACAATTGAAAATTTAAATTAAAACCCAATGTCATTTACATTAGCACCTAAAAATAAAATACTTAGGTATACATCTAACAAAATGTATACAAATTTCATATGAGGAAAACTATAAAACTCTGATGAAAAACCAAAGAAGCTCTGAATAAATGGAGAGATGCTCCAACTACAAGGATAAGAAAACTCAATATTGTCAAGATATCAGTTCTTCACAACTTGACCTATAGATTCAACACAATCCCAATAAAAATCCCAGCAAGTTGTTTGGTGGGTACCACCAAACTTATTCTAAAGTTTGAATGGAACAGCCAAAGACCCAGAATAGTCAGCAATATTGAATGAAACAAAATCAAGGACTGACATGATATTAGCCATCCTCAAGAGTTATTCTAAAGCTACACTAATAAAGACAATGGGATTTTGATGAAAGAATGGGCAAACAGATCAATGGAGCAGAGTAGAGAGGCTAGAAATAGACCCATACAGATATAGTAAAGTGATCTTTGACAAAGGATCAAAGGCATATCAAAAGTGAATCTAGACATAGATCATATACCTTGCACAAAAATAAACTCAAAATAGATCATAAAACTAAATGTAAACACAAAACTCCTAGAGGATAACACAGAAGACGCATTAGGTGAAGTTGATTTTGACAATGACTCTTTACATAGCAACATCGAAAGCACAATTCAGAAAGAGAAAAATTAATAAGTTGCACTTAATTAAAATTAAAAACTTCTGCTTTGTGAAAGATATTGTCAAGAGAATAAAAAGTTGAGCCACAGATCAAGAGAATTTATTTGCAAAACACATGTCTGATATCCAAAATATTTTTAAAAATCTTAAAACTCAACAATAAAAAACATAACCCAATTTTAAAATCTTAGGATTAAAATATCTGAAGAGAAGTCAAAAGATCTGAAATGACAACTCACCAAAGATGATATATAGATGGCAAATAAGCATATGAAAAGAGGTTCAACACATACATCATCAGGAAATTGCAAATTAAAACAATAAATTACTAGAATGGCAAAAATTCTAATTATCTGTGATACTAAATGCAGGTAACAATATAGTGCGTCAGAAACTCTCATTCATTGCTGGTGGAAATGAGAAATGTTACTGACACTTTGAAATGTAGTATGACAGTTTCTTACAAAACTAAAAATGTTCTTTTAATATAATCCAGCTATCATGCTCCTTGTTTTTTACCCGAGTGAGTTGAAATCTTAGGTCTGCATAAAAACCTGCATGTGTATATTAGTAGCAGCCTTATGCATGATTGCCAAAACTTCGAAGCAACCAAGAGGTCCTTCAATAAGTAGATAGATAAACAAACTGTGGTACATCCACACAATAGAATGTTATCCAGTGATAAAAAGACTGAATCTATTATCCCAGGAAAAGACATGGAGCCTTAAATGAATATTGCTAAATAAAGAAGCTAATCTGAAAGGCTACATACTATTGATTCCAAGTGGATGACATTTTTGAAAAGGCAAAACTATGGCAACCTTAAAAAGATCAGTGGTAGCCAGGAGTTTAGGAGGACTGGGAGAATGATGAATAAGTGGAGCACAGGGTATTTTTAAGGCAGTGAAACTATTACATATGATACTGTAATGTGGACACATGTCACTATACATTTGTCAAAACCCATAGAGTGTACAGCACAAAGAATAAATCCTAAAGTAAATTATAAACTTTAATTAATAATAATGTATCACTCTTGGCTCATCAATCATGACAAATGTACTACATAAATGCAAGATGTTAAAAATAGGGAAAACTGGGTTGGAGGGATGTGAGGAGAGTTTATGGAACTTTCTGCACATTTTGCTCAATTTTTTTGTAAATGTGAAACAGTTCCAAAAATAAAGTCTAAGGATAATAAAAACAAAGAAAGTAGACTAAAAACACAAGTTAAGGCAAAAAATGATGTAAAATATCCTCTTTTTGAAAAAAGAGTTTGTTAACATTCTTAAGTAAATGACAATGGGTATGAAACCATTATAATATTTAAATTCCAAGTAATCAAATTTATATTTTAAAGTTTCTAAATTTGCAATATTCTGGTATTACATTTATTGACAATATTTAAAAATATGATGAGAAGGTACGAGTTATGTAATAGTTTTTTACATTGATTTTTTCTTGAGACATAATTGAGATATTTTGTTAGTTTCAGGTGCACAAAACAGTGATTCAGTACATGTGTGTGTTGTGAAATGATCATTACAATAAGTCTAAGTAATGTCCATTCATCCAATGTAGTTTCTCAAAATTATTGTAGGTAGTATGCAAATAAAAATGTTTGAGGGCCATCTTACCACAGTCGTTTTGCTGTTTTAGAAGAAGTTAGAAATAGTCATAGTGTTTTAGACTTTAAGTTTCATAACATTAAAAAAATAATATTAAGAATCATGACAATAGAATTTTTATAATAGAATTATAAAGCAGTAGAGAAGAGAAATGGATTTAAAAAAACTCATTCAATGCAAAAGATGTCAGTGATGAGCCCCACAATTTCTTCTTTGTTTTTGTAATTTAAATTTGTTAACAAATATAAACAATACATGGTGCTACATAAACAATTAGAAACTTTCAAAAGCACATTTTGTTGATTTAAACTCATAAACAGCTGTGGTAGGAATATGGCCATTCTAAAGCAACCATTTAAAAAATTACTAGAGTCTCTGAAGTTTTAGAGTGTATAATAATAAAGAGCCTTAATTTTTAAACTAGAAAATAAAATTTTAGAATGCTGTTTATTGTAATTTATATCTGAAGTGAATAATAACTAGTACAATTTATGAATGATCACTATCTCTGACACTAGCCAGGTTTTAGGACTTCCCATGATTATTTAAAACATGTTTTACAAAACTTGACATCCACACAAAGAGGATCCACTAATTCAGATATATAAAAGCAGATTCCATAGTGAAACAATTTGAAAGCATCTGAGCTATTACTTCCTTATATTGAATAGCTACCTATTTATTCAATCATTTGTATTTGCCAGGTATTATTCTACTAATTTAACATGTGCTAACTTATTAAATCCTCTCAATTCTATTAGCTAAATACTATTATTATCATCCCTATGATACAGAGGAGGAAACAGAGGCACAGGGCAGAGCCAGAGGTTCAACTAAGAAAGACTAATTCAGAGTTTATGCCCTTACCCCTAATGCTATTATTGCCTCTAGTGACAGTAAAACACGACTGAACCATCTGTTACTAGTAATAAAGTACAGATTATACGCAATACATCCTTTCATAAAATATTTCCCTCAGACTGTTTAATCAGCTAATTAAGATTCTTTATTTACTTTATCAGGTCAAATACTTAGCTTATGTGACCGTTTCCACATTAATCATGCTCTGACTTCTCCCTAAATGGATTTGCCACCAGTGTGCGTCCTTGGGCGACACAAAAGGGCATTGTATCTCAGAACCAGAGCAACGACTTAGAATGCCGGGGACATTTAAAACAATTAACTTCAATTAAGGCATCAGAATAATTAAAAAGGGCCAATTTATGAGACGTTTATTTAATATAATTTTCCCTGCCACTTAAAATTAGACATTCATAAATATTTGGCAAATCCTTTGTTTATATAAGCAGAGAGTGATTAAACCAGTTCCAACAAATTTTGCTGTACTTTGGGTAGAAGATTAATGGATTTTCTTTCTAAGGCGTTCTTTCAGAAGAATTAACCTGGTTTGCAAGAAGGAAGTTTATGAAATGGAAACCCAAAATATGTAGAATATTTCAAATGTTAATCTCTAACCCCAGGCTTAGTACGGTGTCTGGCATGTCATAGGTACTCAAAAATTAGTTCTAGAATAATCAGCCTCCTTCCATTTTCTTGTATGTGAATATGCTAATTAGTTACACAATATACAAGTAATAAACATTTTTTAAATCTTTCTCTTTGGCCTTAGTTTATTTTCAAAGGAAAAAAATTTTTCTTCCTAAAGTTTTCAAACTCTGCCCCACGTGGCTAGATTTAGGCAAAAGCTAGAACAAATTGCCAGTAGCCATAGAGAGAAATTCCCCTTTGAATATAGCAAAGACATTGTGTTGATGAAGAATGTTATTCCTGGGACTACATCAACTTCTCTGAGGCATGTGTAAGTGTGTATAATGAATGCATTACTTTGCCTGGACGGAGTTTAATAGGGTCTAAGACGAAATGCATCAAACTATGATAATCAATGATGATTTCCTGAAATTAATTTTGGTGGTGTAGCTATTCCTAAATCATTTGGTTCAACTGCTTCCTGAGAAAGCAGGGATAAAAAATTGATAGAGCTTATGTAAAAAATCAATTCCTAAATTTCTGTTGAGGCAGAGGCTTAATCAAATAAAACTGAAAGATGAACAATCAGGTTGTACACATAAAATGATTTTGGATTTAGGGATCATGAGACTGCTATAGATTTTAATTTTCACAATTTTTAAATTATTAGCCCTGGCTGTGTAGCTGAGTTGGTTAGAGCATTGACCCAATATGACAAAGTTGTGGTTCTATCTCTCATCAGGGCAAATGCAGGAATACACCAATGAATGCGTAAATAAGTGGAACAATACAAATAAGTGTCTGTCTGTCTGTCTGTCTCTCTCTCCCTCTTCTCTCTCTAAAGTCAATACATTTTTGAAAATTAAAAAATTATTAATTGGTTGTTCTAGTTGTGAATTTGTATTCATTTGCACAGACACATCAATGTTTTTGAGCAAACCCAAGGAATAAAATGATTATATAGTTTGACACTTAAGGGTTTGCTTTGATAATTACTCTCTGGATTGCTAAAAAAAAATTTTCTTTAAAAAGCTAAAAAAAATTGAAAACAAGAAATCTCAAAAAATATCTGATTTTCTAATACTGGATATTATTATTTTTACTATATGTTAATATGATTAACATATTTCCTAACTTAATAGCAATTTATTAAGATATTTAACATTATAAGGTTATCTAATGAAGGCCCTAAAGTTTGCACTTTAGGTAAATGGCATTAAAATGAAGTTACTATAGGTATTTATGTTTATATGTGTATACTTGCCTCACTGTTCTTGAGATTTTTCACCTTCTTTCATGAAGATCTCAAAGGGGTAACATTCAGGTAGCTAATCTTGACCTACTATGCTTCAAGATCGTAAGACCAATTACAACGTATATAACACTCTAAGTGAAACTAAAACATGTAAACATAAAATAACCAAGCAATCGACAATTATTAATTGGCTCTGTGCTTTGAATACCATTTAAATACAATATAGGTGCTTAATACTAAACGATCACAGATATATAGCTGAAGAAAAGAGTAAAAACATAAGGAGAGATGAAGATGAAGAGTTGAACACATAATTTTGCACACTTGTGAAATATCATGAAACACAGTTTCAAAGATAATTAATGAAAAATTTCATACATATACAAGAGTAGAAACAAATACCTGTCAAATATATTTAATGATTATCAAGATTTTAATGCATTACTTTATCTGTTCTTTCCTTTTTTCTTATTTTCTTAGCTGAAGCTGATTTTATTTATTTATTTATTTATTTATTTATTTATTTATTTATTTATTTATTTAATACTCACCTGAGGGTATGTTTATTGGTTTGAGAGAGAGAGAAGAGAGAGACAGAGAGAGAAACATCGATGGGCTGCTTCCCACACATGTCTCTGACCAAGGATCAAACCTGTAATCTAGGTATGTGCCCTGATGGAAAGCCAACCCACAACCTTTTGGTATATGGGACAGTGCTCCATCAACTGAACCACCCAGCCAGGGCAAGCTGATTTATTTCAGAGTAAATCATAGGTGTTATATGATTTTGCTCTTCTATATTTCAACATGCATATAATGGAGCTGAAAAATACCCATCACCTTGTGACATTTCAGCCATCATAAGGGTGGTGGTGCAAGGCATTACTCAGGTGTTGGTGTTCATGCTGGTGTAAACAAACCTACACCTACTGCACTGCCAGCCATATAAAACTATAGCACACACAATTATGTACCATACGTACCTGATGATAAAAAACTACAATGTTGCGGGCTTATAGATTTACTGTGCTACACTTTTTGTCATTATTTAGATTGTACTCTTTCTCCTTCTAGAAAAACCAAGTTTACTGTAAAACATTATGCCACATTATGGTAGCATTAGCCTCATACATCTCATGATCACTGGGTCTCTTAACTGCATCCTTTTCTCTTGTGTTTGATTTAACCTCATGTTGTTTTGTATACTGACAGACTTTACAGACTTGTAGCCTGGGAGCAATAGGCCATTCCATAGAGCCTAGGTGTGTAGTAGGCTGTACCATTTAGGTTTGTGTAAGTGCACTCTATGGTATTCATATTTCCACAAAATGACTTAACAACAAATTATCAGAATTTATTCCATTAGTAAGTGGTGCATGAGTATACATCTTTTTTTAAAAAATGGACATGCCATTATAACATGTAAAAAATGAACAACAATTATTTGGTATTGTCTTATACCTAGTTCATAACCAAATGATAGTTTTTATCATAAATATGTGCCAGATTTTATCAAATGCTTTTTCTACATCCATTGATATGATCGTGTGGTTTTTACCCTTCACTTTATTTATATGGTATATCACATTTATTGATTTGTGAGTGTTGTATTAATTTGGCATCCCCAGAATAAATTCCATTTGATGATGGTGTATGACCTTTTTGATGTAGTGCTGTATTCAGTTTGCTAATATTTTGTTGAGGATTTTAGCATCTATGTTCATCAAAGATATTGGCCTATAATTTTCTGTTTTGTAGTGTTTATCTGGTTTTAGAATTAGAATAATGCTGGCTTCCTAAAATGTGCTTGGGAGTCTTCACTTCTCTTGAATGTTTTGGAATAGTTTGAGAAGGAGAGCTGAGTTCTTCTCAGAATGTTTGGTAAAATTCACCTGTGAAGCCATCTGGTCCAAGGCTTTTGTTTGTTGGGAGATTTTTGACTACTGCTTCAATTTCATTAGGTGTAATCTGTCTATTCAGATTCTCTGATTCTTTCTGATTTAGTTTTGGAAGACTGTGTCTTTCTAAGAACATATCCATTTAGTCCAGGCTTTCCAGTTTGTTGGCATATAGTTCTTTGTAATATTTTCTTTACTCTTTGTGTATCTTTCATTCTGAGGTGGGTCTCTTGTAAACATCATATATATGGGTCTTGTTTCCTTATCCATTCAGTTACCCTATGTCTTTTTTTTTTTGGATCATTTAAGCCATTTACACTTAAAGTGATTATTTATAGATACGTATTTATTGCCATTTTATTTTTAACTATTTTCACCTGTTTGTTTTTTCTTTGTTTCCCCTTCTTCTTAAAGCAAGCCCTTTAACTGTGAAATATAGCTTTGCTGGGTAAAGTAGCTTTGGTTGTAGATCCTGCTTTTGGCATGAATTATTTCATGCCAAACCCTTCTGGCCTGAAATATTTCTGTTGAGAAATCAGATGATCGTCTAATGGGAGCTTCCTTGTATGTAACTGTTTTTCTTTTCTGGCTTTTAAGATTCTGTCCTTCTCTTTAAGCTTTGCCATTTTACTTATGATATGTCTTGGTGTGGGCCTCTTTGGGTCCATCTTGTTTAGGACTCTGCACTTCCTGCACTTGGGTGTTTTTCCTTCACCAGATTAGGGAAGTTTACAGTCCTTATTTCTTCAAATAGGTTCTCGATTTTTTGCTCATCCTCTTCTCCTTCTAGTATCTCCATGATGCAGATGTCGTTACACTTCATTTTGTCCCAAACATCCCTTACACTCTCATGTTTTTAAACTCTTTTTTCTTTTTGCTGCTGTGCTTGGGTGTTTTATCCTACCTTGTCTTCCAAGTTGCTGATTCAATCCTCTGCTTCATCTAACCTATTGTTTATTTCTTCCAGTGTATTATTTCACATATTGCATTCTTTATTTCTAACTGGTCCTTTTTTAATTGTTTCTATGTCTTTTTTTTTCATGCGGTTGAGCATCCTTATACTAACTAAACTCTATATCTCAGTCTCATAAACTCTGTATCTGATAAATTGCTTGCCTCCATTTTATCCAGCTTTTCTAGAGAATTCTTTTGTCCATTCATGTGGGGCCTGTGTCTTTTGTCTTTCCATTTTCACTGCCTCTTTGTGTCTGTTTCTATGTGTCATGTAGATCTGCAATGACTGGTGTCTACGTGACATGACACATAGGGCGTGTGTCACGTAGACACATGTCTATGTCAGACATTGCCTGTGACTGGCACTGGGCAACCTGTTTGTAAAACCGGAAAATTTGGCACTTGTTTTGCCTGTCACTACCCGAACCAGTAAGTAGAGATAAGGAGTGAATCTTTAGGGGCACTTCATTTAGATTCCGGTGATCTGAGAAGATGGTGGGCTATGTACCCTCAAAAACTGTCTTAACATCTAATCTCAAGCCAACCTTTTTATAAGGAAAAGAAAGAGTATGTAAAAGATTTGGAAAAATAGGTTAATCGGATAAGAGTTTCAGCTGGGCAAAGATTTTCCTAGCACTTCTTTATCTGTTGATCAACAATTTATTGTCTGTGTTCCCTCCCTGGAACACAATGGTTCAGATACCATCTCCTTTGCTTGCATATGCCCTGGGGCACAAAGGTTGAATTGTTTATCTATCTCCTGTCACACAGATCATGCCATCTAGTTCCTAGAATAACAGCTTTCCACATGCATGAATTAAAGTCTTTAACTCTTGATTTCCCCTATCATTTGCCACGATCAGTGATCCACAGCTTGTGGCTCCTTCTGCTGTGCCTGGGTATGTATAGAAAGAACTAAAGTATGCACCAAGGCCAGCTTTTAGCAGCACTGGGCCTGGGGGAGGGTCAGCTAAATTCTCCAAGCTCAGAAAGATCCAACACTCCCCCACCCCACCCGCCACCCCCTTCACAGCTTTCTTTCAGTCTTAATCACCAAAAGTGCCTCCAGAAGTAGCAGCTGGCTTAAGCTCCAAAGGGTGGGGTGAGGATTCCTGAAAGGTGGGGCTAATGCCCCCGCCAGGCTGATGGTACTTGAAGGGGAGAGCTCTGCCCCAGGAAGACGACCCCAGCAGTATGGGAATGACTCAGCACAAGGGTCCTGGCAGCTGACCCTTCAGCTCTCCTCCCAGGGCCACCAATCCTCAACTCTCTTCACATGGCTCTAGTCTGCCTGTCCTCCCTCCACCAGAGCCCAGGGTAAGTGGCTGCAAATGAAATTTTGTGTGTTGGCCCTTAAAGAGGCTCTCTGCATCTGAGGCCATTTCTCCCTGGCAGACAGAAGCCCTGCTGCTTTTCACAGCTGGATGTTATCTGAGATTACATCTCAGCCACTCTCCCCAACCTGGTTCTGGTGCTCTAGGCTGGAGAACCCAACTTGAGGTTTAGACCCCACACTTCTCAGGAGGAACCCCCTTGGCTGCTGAAACATCCCTCTGTGACTTCATGCGCTGCCTGTGGGAGGCCAGCCAGCCCCCTTGTGCCTCTGCACTTCCTACCAGTCTCCTTCCACCTGTCCTTGTGAGGCAGGAGGAAGTCAGGAAGGAAGCTCCAGAGGCCCCGCAGGGCTAGGGTAGAAAACATCTATACATAACAAAGACCCCTAAGATGGGTTGTTCCTGTTTTCTGAGATAACTCTGAATCATAGAATGCGCCTGAGCCCTACCCTTGATTATCATTATAATGAAATAACACTGTAGGACTCCCTTCTCCAGTAGCCA
>PVKM010021511.1:0-22502 GCA_004027735.1 Carollia perspicillata | reverse complement strand
TGTAGAGAAGATTCTCTGCTGCCACTGGGCTGAGTGTGGGCCCTGTTTGCATAGGTCAGAGGTCAGGGGCAGCATTCTGAAGGGCAGACTCTAACAAGCTAGACGGTTCTTTGAGGCAGAGTCCAGTACTTGGCCACCAGGAAGAGTTAGGTCTTGAAGGGAAGTGCATTAGGGTGGATACAAGGAAATCTGTGTAGGGGCTCTGCTAGGCAGAATAGCAACTGGCCAAAGATGGCTGCGCCCTGTTAGCCAGCGCCCATGCCTCTGCTACCTTGCATGACGGGCAAAAGGGACTTTACAGGGGGGACTAAGTTAAGGCCCTTGAGATGGGAGATCATTCTGGATTACCCAGGGGGGCCCAACATCACCAGAGGAGTCTTTACGAGAGAGAGGCAGGAGGGTCAGAGAGACTCGTGGACCGATGTTTCTAGTCCCCAAGTCCATACATCGAAGCCTGTGTAACCCCGCTCCCCCACCTAGTCTGGCTAAGTTTGGAGATGGAGCCTCTGAGGAAGTAAATAAGGTGAAATGAGGTACGGTGCTGTGATGTATATGAGATATATATGTGGTCATTCCGATGACCAAGTGTGTATTTGTCATGCAGTATATTTGGTTTTCCTTCGCAGTCCCTGGCTCACAGCTTCGGGCACTCTTGGAATTTCCTAAGTGATGAGAGTGAAAAAAAAAGGTGCCTTTTGTTGTTTAAGGAGGTGACTCTTGGGAAGGGCTTGAGGATGGGGCGCTGGCTGCCAGTTAGAGGGTTAGAAGTTTCGGCCCCGCCCCTGACTTCTGGGGAAGGGACTGGTTACCAATGGCCTTTGATTTAATCAACGATACCTGTGTCATGAGGTCTCCATAAAACCCTAAGGGGAGAAAGTTCAGAGAGCTTCCAGGCTGGTGAGCGCGTGGCGATGCAGGGAGAGCGGAGGTCTGGAGAGGGGACAGAAGCTCAGAGTCTTTTCCTGCACGCCTCGCCCTGTGTGTCTCTGCCATCTGGCTGTTCCTGAGTTCTCTCTTTCTACAATAAACCAGTGATCCAGAAAGGAGCATGTTCCTCTGAGTTCTGTGAGCCACTCTAGGAGATTAATTGAACCCAAGGAAGGGGTCCTGGGAACCTCTGACTCACAGCCAGTAGGTCAGGAGTACAGGTGACAACCTGGACTTGTGATTGGCATTCTGAGTTGGAAGTTGGTCATTGGAACCTCCAACCTTTAGCCAGTGGGTCAGAGGCACAAGTAACCTGGGCTCGTGTCTGGCATCTGAAGTGTGTGTGGATGTGTGTTTGTAGCGGGGGAGGGAGTAGTCTTGTAGGACTGAGTCCTAACCTGTGCAGTCTGATGCATTTTCCAGGCAGGTAGCGTTCAAATTGGGTTGAATTCTCAGACACCCTGCTGCTGTCTGAGCATTGTTCGTTGGTGGGGGAGAACTTCCCCCAGCCCAATCCCTGTGGGGGAATTGGGTGCAGGCACCTGATTTAGAGGTTATCAATGTGAGGCCCTGATCCGACATGATTGGCCTCATTATAAGAAGAGACATTACAGAGGTCACATGCGTGCACGAAGGCTCTCTTTCTCTCCCCGACCCTGTGTGTGTGCCTGGAAGAAAGGCCATGCGAGGACAAGGAAGAAGGTGGCCATCTACAAGCCAGGAGGAGGGTTTTACCAGAAATTGAATCCACCAGCAACTTGATCTTGGACTTCCCAGCTTCCAGAATTGTGAAAAATAAATCTATGGTTTAAGTC
This sequence comes from Carollia perspicillata, assembly GCA_004027735.1. Lineage (NCBI taxonomy): Eukaryota > Metazoa > Chordata > Mammalia > Chiroptera > Phyllostomidae > Carollia > Carollia perspicillata. The sequence continues at coordinate 20,760 of PVKM010021511.1, read as the reverse complement.
TTCCAGCCAATGGGATTTTGCATGGCAGCCGGAGCAGAGATTGAGAGAGGGAGGGAGAGAGAGGGAGGATGGAGGGATGGAGGAGGGGGCCACGAGCCAGGGGATGCAGGCTGTCTCGAGAGCTGGAAAGGCAAGGAAAGGGCTTCTTCCCTAGAGCCTCCAGAAGGAACACAGCCCTGGCACCTTGATCTTAGGACTTCTGGGCTCCAAACTATAAGATAATAAGTGTGTGTTGTTTTAAGGCTTTTTTTTTTTTTTGGCAGTTTGTTACAGCAGCCACGAGAGGTCTGCCTGCCCTGTCTGGCCTGTCTTCCCCTGTCCCTGGCGGCAGCTCCTGGACCTTCCTCCAGGAACCTCCTGTCCCTATACCCAGGCCTGGGGCGGAGCAAATGACCAGAAAGTAAAAACGTCAGAAGAGTGCCTCTTCCCAGCACAGGCAGGTGGCCTGGAGTCCACAAGGCTTCCTTCTGGGATGTTTGCTGAAGCCGGGGAGGAGAGAATCACTCTTTCCACTGAGGTGGCTGAGGATGAACTGGAGCGGCTGGCGGCCATCTGGCCACTGCGGAGTGAGGACCTCCCTGGAGGTGGAGCCAAGCAGGAAATCAGGAACCCAGAACTAGAAGGGGTCCCAGGTGCCTCCTGGCCACCGGTCAAGTCCTGAGCCACCCCATCCTGAGCTTTCTGACACTCGAACCACTAGACGCCCCCGTTTAGCTTAACCCAGTTCGAGATGTGTCTCTTGCAACTCCAAGTCCTGTAATAATGTCCCTCCTGCCATTTGTACTGAGGTCTGTGCTCTCTGGTGGGGAAGAAAGGGCCAAAGTTACAGCCAGCAGCGGGGAATTGCCTGTGACCCCCGGCCTGCCTTATCTTGACTGCAGCCTCCTGAGCGTTTGCTGGGGGTGATTATGAAGTATCGTACGAATCCTCCCAAGTTTTACTTGGGACCGTCCGTGAAAACCCGGGATTGCTCCCTGCCTGAACATCTTGCTCCCATCACTGTATTTCTGGAAGGAAATGGAGGACAACCCTCCCTAGGTAGCCCCTCCCTCACTTCCTCTCATCCCTCTCCTGCGAATGGAGAGCCTCTGTTGTGATGTTCTATCCCTCGATGGTCTGGGACAGAGGGCCCGGGGAAGAAAGCGCGTGGTGGCTCTCTGGAAAGTCACATGGATGCCCACATGATGGCAGGCAGAGAATAAGTATGCCCTGATGCCAATGTCGCCATTACGGTCATCAGCACAGAAACTGAACGCAGCCTGGGGTCCGTCAAGGTCTCCAAGGCTTTGGTTTTGTATTCTTGGGGACAGAAGAGCCACGGCTCTCCCTCTGGAACCCGGGTGGGATGTTACTGTAGTGACTGTTATCTGTGTCTCCCACTTGCCTCTCCAGATCCCGCCTGCACCTCCCCCTGCTCCCTGCCTTGGATGCGGCGTCGTGTGCACTGAACGTGGGGAACGCCTCTGCCCTCCATCTTCTGGTTGGGGAGCCCCTCAGCAGGCCAGAGGGAGGGAGGGAGGGAGAGGACGGAGGACAGGGTCTTCATTCTCCTGGCTCCCTTCCTTTGAGGCTTCGATTACTTCCCTGGAGCTGCTGTGACAAAGAACCCTAGGCTGGTGGCTCAAAATAACAAAAATGTGCCCCGGCTGGATTGAATGCTGGCCTGTGATCCAAAGGGCCGCCGGTTTGATACCCAGTCAGGGCACCTGCCTGGGTTGTAGGCCAGGTCCCTGGTTGAGGGCGTGGGAGAGGCAACAGCACATTGATGTTTCTCTCCCTCCCTTTCCCCCTCTCTAAAAATAACTAAAATAAGAGAAAAGTATTCTTGCACAGTCTAGGAGGACACTGAGTCTGAAATCCAGGTGCTGGCAGGGTCATGGACTCTCCGAGGCTCTGGTGGCGGGTGGTTCTGCCCGTCCTCGGCCAGCTGCGGGGGCTCCAGGTGTGTCTTGGCTGGTGGCAGCATCACCCTGACCTCCGCCTCTATCTCCACACGGCTTCTCCTCCGCACATCTCTCCCTGTGTCCCCTCTCCCTGTACTGTCACCGGTCACAGATTAGGACCCACCCTAAATCCCGGACGATCTTTCCTTGAGATCCCTAACTAATTATGTTAGGCCGCATTCTGAGCTTCTAAATGGACCTGAATTTTGAAGGATACTTTCCAACACGCTCCCGAGTCCTCATGGATTGATTATGTCCCCTGACCAAAGGTCACTGTTCCCCTCAAGGTGTCCTGCTCTGTCTGACTTATCTTTCCTTCTGGGCTTGGGGTATTGCTCCCGCCATTGTCCTTTCATGCTTTGGGGAGCCAGCCCTGGGCCCCTACACTCTCCTCTCCTCTCCTGAGGTTCTCTTACCCCCGCTTGAGGGATCCTGAAGGGGCCACCTGTTGGGAGGCAGGTGGATGCAGTGACGCCCATGGAGCCCTTCCTCTGCCTCCTTCCGTCTGCGTGGCTCTCACCGTTCCCACCTGCAGGCAGGAGCAGGCTTCATGAGGCCGTGTCATTGGCCCACAGCCCTGCATCAGACCTGTGGCACTGTACGTGCCTCCAGACCACTGCTCCTGACCTTTGGCCTTCCCGGCCACGGTCAGGACCCTCCTTCTCTCAGGAAATCCCATTTGCCTCTGAGGGGAGTCCTCCAGGCAGTGGGGACTCGGGGAGACTGAGGCCTGACCGAGAGGACCATGCCAGACTCTAGTCCCTGCAGGGGACAGAAACCCGCCTCCACTGGCTTCAGCAAAAGACAAAATTTATTGGCTCGTGTGCCTTAAGAGCCCTGGGGGCACCTGGCCTGAGGTGACCCTGGATTCAGGTGTGTGAATGATGGCCCAAAGCCGCCACTTGCCCTCTGGTCTCTCTGCTCCGCAAGGCCTGGGCTGGCTCCCTGCTCCGGCGGCCACCAAGCGGGCTCTCGACCTCAGCTCTGTGCTCCCAGCAGAAAGGGAGTGTCTTTCCCAACTCTGGCTGCGAATCCCAGGGAAGACATTGGGTGAGGTCCCATGCCAGTCCGGTGGCCCCCACAAAGGAATCAGGGTACAACGGAGACTTCTGGAAAAAGCAGATAGGGCAGGCTCCAGCTCGGTGGGGGAGAGTGGTTTGTCAGTCGGCTGCAGCCACGAGCGTGAGAGGGGACAGGCGGATGTGGAACCGGGGCTTCCTCCTCCTCAACATGAGGTCCTCTGTGCAGAGGGCTGGGAAGAAGGCGGCGGACAGCCTGTCTGGGAGGGGATCCAGAGCTTGGGCGCTGTGTGCAGATGGACACCTGACCTGGCCCCAGGACGTCGGCACCATAAACCTCCCAAGGTCTGGGGCTGCCCTTCAGTCGGCCCAGCTGCTCCGCACAAAGGCTCCAGCGTAGTGAATGGGTAGGCTGGAGGCCTGTCTGCTGCATCCTCCTCTGTGACCTTGAACCAGCCCCTTTGCCCTTTGGATCTCAGGGTCCTTTGCTGTCCTTTGTGGACAGGACCGCATGGGAGTTTGGGTGTGAGCAGGTGGCCCGGGTCCCAGCAGACATTGAACAGCACCCTGCCCAAATCTAAGGTCCCAGCCTCCGAGTCTTGGCCCCAGGCCTGGTACCCGGCCACACTGCAGTGGGTCCTATGTCTCCCTGTCTCCTTTGTGTCCTCCCTGGTCACCATGAAGTCCGGGCCACTGGCCCTGCTCTGTCATTGCCTCCCTCAGCATCCTCAATAAATGCCAGAGACTCGGGAGCAGAGCAGGGAGGGCTCTGTTCTCTCCCGGTCATGCGTTGAATAAACATATTTTGTGCCAACTCGGTGCCAGGCGGCCTGGGACACGGAGAGGCGGAGGGGCCAGCCCAGCACAGAATCAGAGCGGGCTCTCTGCGGACTCGGGCCCTGCCTCCTCCCATTGAGATGCCCTTTGGACAAACCTGCCCCTGACCGTGTCTCAGGTTCCTTCTCTGTAAAACAAAAAGGGACAGCCGACCTCACAGATGTGCTCGAGAGCTGACCGAGGCTGACCTTCCAGCGCCCTGCCCGGGGCCTCGCTGCTGAGTTGTGGGCTTCGTGGGTGGTCTGTGGAGCAGCTCCGAGGGGCCTGACTCTGTGGGTCTGGGTCGCTGCCCCCTGCTGTGCTTGGTCAGGCCGCTCCTTGCTGGCTCTGGACTCACAGGTCTTCAATCACTTTTATTTTAAAAAGTGGAAGCGTCTCTTATGCTTTCCCCTCCCCCTGCTTCTGTGTAGCTCCTCCTGCGAGCTGGACTGGGGGAGGGGGCCAAGACATGACGTGTGTCCTCATCTGCCCTAGTCCTTGCTGTCCTCTCTGGAGCCAGTGGGAGGGCAGTGGTCTCCTTTCCCCTCCGCTGCTGAACCTGGCAAGGTCCACTCTTGCCCTGGCTTCTCCCTGGGCACAGAGTAAGACTGACAGCCTGTTGCCTCCTGCAGCTTTTGTTTGTCCCCCTGCCCGCCATCTCCCTGCTTCCGCCACAGGCACGGACAAGAGGGAGGTGTGAGAATCATCCCGGGACAGGCGACTTCTTGTTCCTCCTCGGCACTTCCCCGACCCCTTTCCTTGAGGTCAGGGGAGGGAGATGCCCCAGGCGGGGTGGCCTCCTGGTAAGGAGAGGGACAGTGGCCCCCAGAATGTCTCTGTGTCACTGAGATGGGAATAGTTTGGGGTGCAGGGAGCATCTTGCTCACTCTTCCCTTGTAACATTATCATTACTACCAAGTGCTCGGGACAAATCCTCTCTCTTTGCTGCTGCTGTTGGTGGGAGCTGGGAGGGAAGGGGAAAAGAGGAGAAAAAAAATCCCAGAAGTGCGCAGTCCCTTCCCCGAAGGCCTGGCCCCTGAGGCGGTCCAGGCAGAGGCTGGTCTGCGGCGCAGGCACTGGTGGGATAGTTCCCCTGCCCCCAGCACGGGCTGCTCGCCGTTTGGGGAATTCCTCACTGAATATCTGGCCCCCAGATGCCATAGGTCGGCAGGGACCCCTAGAAAGATGCTTGCACACCCCTGGCTGTCACTCTGGGGAGCTGGGGGAGGGCCCGGGCACACCAAGCCCACCCGTCCTGCCTCTTGCCTCTGTCTCGGCTCCCAGGGGCCCTGCCCTCTGCGGACAGAGAAGCAAGTGATTCCTCCTGGGAAGCCCTCCCCTCCCTGGGGGGCTGGGGCACTGGACTAGGAGTCCCCAGGCCCCACGTACTCACGTGTCCTCGGTGAATCCAGCCCACAGCTTCCCCGTGGCCAGGGTCCATCTCGAAGCGTCCACCTCTGGGTTCTGTGCAAATCCCCTTCTCCTGCTTACCCAGCAGCCCCTGGGGCTCCCCAAGCCTGCATCAGAGGCTTAAATGAAGACCCCTGGCCAAGAAAGCGCCAGTTTTCTGTTCCAGAGACTTAATCTGGTGGGGCCTGGAGGAGGTGGGGGGGCAGGGGACTGAGGTGTACAGGTGTTCGGGTTCCACACGGCACACAGACGCTTCTCCTGTGAAGGCACTGTCGTCAGTGTGGATATGTGGGCAAATGTGAGAATTCGGGCCTGAGCACTGGGTGCTGCGGCGAGCCTGCTTTACACGGCCTGGACACATTTGGGGAGGCCCCTGCACATTCCTGGCTCACACGGCACAGCTGTGCTCGGGGACGCCCTGAGGTCCCTCTGTCAGCCCTCTGCCCTCAGCCCCGATCTCCACCGTCACTGGGCAGGGCTTAAGGAACAAGTGGAGGCCAAAAAAGTGAATGGATGAACGTGGGGGCAAAGGACACAGGGGGCAAATGGGCGACAGAAGGAGTGGACAAGTGGTTGAACAGTCTGCCTTGACTTCCTGGGCTGAGCAGAGCCCGGGGCTCTGGCCAGCTTTGGGTCTGTGCTGGGTGGAGGGAGCGCCCTTGTTTCTCCCTTTAACCCAAGTGGTTCTGGTCCGCATCTGCAGGCTTCCCAGCCCAGGGACCCGTGTGTGGAGTGCTGACTTTGGAGTTCAAAGTTAAAGCCCCACTGGCCACCTGCGTGTCCACTGCCACAGCAGCCGCCACTGGCCATGTGGAAGGGGAAGTGCTAAGGACAGGACGGTGGGTGCTTTACTGGGGTCCCAGTTAACCCCTCCAGGGATGTTTGACCTCCTTCCTTCCACAGGCTGTGTGGGCTTGTTGGGGCTCTCCGGGTTTGGGGCTGGGGCCTTGGGGGCAGGGGCAGAGGCCGGCAGGGAGATGAGCAGCCCTGCCCAGTGCGCCTGCAGGGAGTCTGCTCGCCCCTCCCCAGGCCTGGCAGGAGACTGGAACACAAAGCTATTTTTATTTATGATAGTGTCAGTGGGCTGGCCTCTGTCTAGACAGCTGGTGTTATCATTCGAGGCCATCCTGGAATGCGCAGCCCCATTTATTGAGAACAGAAGACAGTGTGCAGATTAAGCAGCTCATAAAAATAAGCTGGGAACAACACTGGGCCGGGGAGCCCAAGGTAACCCGGCTAGGTCAGCTGTCTTGGACAGGGGGGTGTTTTCAGAGAAAACAAGGAGTGACGTGGCCCCGGGGAAGCCAGCACGTCCTGCTGGTATTCCTCAGCGGAGATGCGTGTGGGAGCTCTGGAGTCCCTCCCTCGCTAGTGGGGTGGCAGGAAGAGGTGAAAGGGGATGCCGCCTTGCCTGGGACAGGCCTCGGGGAGCAGCTGAGACCGTCTGCAGAAACCAGCACAGTGGCCATTGCTGGTCAGCCCTGGTATGTAGGTTCGAGGGAGAGCCAGGCTCTGGCAATGGGTCCAGGCGATCGATGTGTCCTGGGTGCACATTTACCACGCCATTCACTCATTCATTCATTCATCGGTTCTTTCGTTCATCCCCTCAGTTAACCCACAAATATACATGGAGCATTTACGACATCCAGGCAGTGACTCGTGACTCAGGTCTTGTCTTCAAGACGCTTTCAGAGGGTCATGGGGGAAGACAGACGTGAAAAAACAGACTCAGGTCCTGGAGTGACATGCTGGGGACTTGCAAATGATCTGACCTCATCGCTCCCTTAGTTAAAGGGGTACCAGGGCCTGTGAGGGACAGGCTGGCACCCCAGCCCAGACTTCCTTGCTGCCAGCCTCATCTCTCGCCAGTCCCAGCCTCTGGCCTGCCGGTCTATAGCTTCAATTTACCTTGGGGTGTCGGGGCCCTGTCCCTGCCCTGCTCCCCATGGTACCACAGCCGCATCACCGGGCTGACCCACCAACACCCCCAGTGTACCTGGGGGGCTGGTCGCCATGCACAGAAGAGGTCTGGGAGCACAGACCCCCTTCCCAGGACACCACACTGTGCCTGGGCCACTGTGACTGCTCCCGCAAAAGGAAGTGGGGCTCAAGGAGCCACACAGATAGGCCCAGGCTGGTCTCGGGAGCAGAGACTGGAGCACCGAGGGGAATTCAGAGCCGGGCCCTGGACAAGGAGCTGCCTGCAGATGGAAGAACTGTATGGAAGCAGAATAAATGACCCAGAAGTTCTGAATATAAGGCTCCTTCGAATGGCTGCCCGTGGGAGGCAGGGAGGCTGCGTGTGTAGACAGCATTCTTATTTTTATCAGAAGTAATGTTACTTATGCAACCCCATTACACGGGTTCTCACTGTGTGCCAGGCACAGTTCCCAGCACCTGGCAAAGAGCTGCTCAGTGAGGCAGGTCTATAACCGTCCCTGTTTTATAGAGGAGCCTGCACCAATGGGCTCAGTTCCTTCCGCCTGGAAAACTCCTATCCATCCTTCAAAACCCTGTGAGGGCATCCCATCCTCATCACCTGGTAGAGCCCATTGCATCCCCTGCATCCCTCGCGTCCCACCTCCCATGTCTGTTAATCTGTGCCCACCCCCAAGGCCTTTACTCAAAAGCTTGCTTTTTCTGAGTCTGAATCCCTGGTGTCCCCATGTGTCTGGCAGGGACAAGGGGTCAAGCTGTGTTTGCCAAAGGGTGCAACGGAGGCTGTGGCACCTTTTCTACTTACTCCCACAGGGCCTCCCGCAGGAGAAGGTGGCCTGTCTCCCTCTCTGGTGGCCTGGGTGACTCCAGGATGACCGGGGCCCTCCGAGGGGAGTGTGGCCTGGGCTGCTGCCTCAGCTCCTCCCCAGAGCACCCTTCCAGGAAGCTAGGGGTGGGGGATACTCAGAGGGAGCCCCAGCCTCCAGGGGTGGCTGCAGGGTGCAGGAGGACCAGCCACAGGCCCTGAGGGAGGGCGCTCTCTGGGAGGGGCAGGCCTATCTCAGTGCTTACCTTCCCCCTTTCCCATAAACAGATATAATAATAAAACCTTGGGCATGTGTGGGCCTCGAAGCTTTTTAAGGCATTGCCCCATACCCAGGCCCCGTTTGATCTTGGTGACACCATGAGCTGGGCCGGAAGCTATCGTTATTCCCATTTTATGGTAGGGGCAACTGAGGCTCCCAAAGGCAATGTCCTGAGTCACAGGATCGTCGACTCACATTCTGAGTCCAAACCCTAGCACCCCCCTGTCCCCTTGCCTGGGTCTCTTTGTACGTCTGCAGGGTGCTGTGGGCTTCACCCTGCAGCGGGCCGGCCTGGGAGCTTCCGCGATCCCGCCACCATTGCTGGGAACCCCGGGCTCCTGGGAGGGGGTGCCCTGCTGTGCTTTGTCTTTCTGATTCTCCAGAAGATTTTGAAGTGGAAGAGGGGGCAGGGCCTGGGTGGGTGGTGCGGAGGAGTCGGGGAGGCAGGTCTCCAGGGACCTGTGTGGAGCCCCCAGCCCCGCAGCCTCCAGGCCCTGTGCCTCTGAGCTCAGCCCTAGAGCGTGTCCCATCCAAGGGAGAGCCAAACGCCAGCACGTTAGCAGAGGGTGTTTTCCTGCCCAGTGGACAAAACAGCACCGGTACTTTCAGGAGGGGACTGAACACTGTGTCCACTTGGGCGGCGTTCAGGATTCCTGGACGGATACAAGTGTGCTTTCACTGCAGCGAGGCTAATTACACAGGCGCCCCGCCCACCCCACCCTCGTCCCTACCCCTTTTCCCTTGTCACCTACTTGCTCCAGAGCAAACAACTGAGAAGGCCATTCCAAGTGGCCTCAGGAAGTGGACACTTGAGTCATATGCCTCTTGTCACAGGCCTCCTCGGTGGGGGGAGGGGCCGAGACACACCCCCAGCCCCGAGTCCTAGGAACCCCGGCAGTCTCACATTGGGGACATCTCTGTCCTGACACAATCGCCTCCATCCGAAGATTGGACCTACTGGTGCCTCCCTGGAAATTCCCTGGTTCACTGGGATTTCCAGAGGTTTGGGAACCTTCCAGAACCCACTGGATGAACTGGTCTCAGCCCTGGTCCCCTGTGGCCTCCTGTGCCCCATTTAAAGAGGCCATACCAGGTGACCAAAGTGGAAGAGGAGGGTGAGACAGCCTCCCCTCGAACAGCACTGGCGAGTATGGGCGGCTCCGACAGGTACCTCATTGCAAAGCTGTCTGTGGGATCTCACGGCTTGTTTTAGACCCTGCCTATCCCGGAAGGTCCAGCAGTCAGAACATTCCACAGACTCAGGGTGCCTGCAAGATGCCCTGAAGTCAGGCCAGCTGCCTCCCCAGGAAGGTTGGAGGCTTTGGAAATTGAGCTCCCACCCTTGGCTCCTCTCGGGCAGAACAGGCTTGGGCAGCGGGGGAGGGAGCGGCAAGGACGCTGAGCAAAGGCCCATGGGCCAGTGCCAGGGCCCTGAACCCGCTGGGGCAAGCTGAACTCCGGCGGGAGGCAGGCTGCTAACCAGTAAGCAAGTTGTAAAAACCCAACTCAGACACAACATCTGGCAGCTGCTTCAAATACTTCTCTGTCTGAAGTTGGAGCTGCTCTCGGCCCTCCAGTAAATCAAACCATGTGTAGAGAGGGGCCCTGGGCCGACCCGAGGCACCCTGCTCGGCCGGGGCCCAGCCCTGCCTCCAGTCTCCCTTGCTCTTTAAATAGCCCGGGGTTCACATTCCATTTCCTTGTACGATCAATTCCGAGTGGGCCCAGCTGGGGCAGCTGCGGGGGTGGGGGCTGCCTCCCTCTGTCCCAAAGAAAGATGGGGGGAGACGGGCACTGAACCTCCACGGGGAACTTGGCATGTGGGACATCGTGTCCCTGGCTCAGCCTTTTTCTGATGACTCCTGAGCAATGCCCGCTGCGTCTTCCCAGTTACTGGAGCTGGTCAGAGGGATACCAAGAGAGGGAGATAGAGAGAGAGAGAGAGAGAGAGAGAGAGAGAGAGATGCCACGTCCTCTGTCCACTCACAAGTGTCACGTTCACTCCACACTCTGGCCAGACACTGACCCTGTGGATCCCATGCACAGCCTGGGTCCCTGCCCTGGACGCTCCTGGAGAGGAGCGTCCATCACTTCTGCAGCAGACCTGCTCTCATGGGCCTGGGGGTCCGAGGCGGGGGCAGGAGGAAGGTGATGACGATGGGGAGACTGGCCTTTTGGGCAGCACCCCCGAGAGGCCTGGCAGCATGCTGTTTCCCACCCTCGGTCATCCCATGGTGGGGGCTGTTTGGATCTTGGTTCTAAAGGTGTGCACAGGCATGTCTAGGTGCTAACCCCAGTACCCGTGACCATGATCTCTTTTGGAAGAGGGTGTTAGCCGATGACACTGAGTTAGGGATCTCAAGATGGCTTCATCCTGGGTAATCCAGGGGGGCCCTAATCCCGTGACAATGGTCCTTCTATGATAGACAGGGAGACCCAGAGGGGAGAAGGCCACTCGGCCAAGGTTAGGGTGATGCGGCTGCAAGCCGAGGGGGAGCCACCAGCAGCTGGAAGGGGAAGGAAGGATTTCCCCTGGAGCCTCTCGAGGGAGCACGGCTCTGCCCACACCTGGAGTTTGGACATCTGGCCTCAGGACTGTAGGACTTGACATGCATGTCTTACAAAGCCCTCCAGTGTTGGTACCTGATCGCGGCAGCCACCGGAAACTAACGCCAGGTGGAAAGCAGGGGTCAGAGAGCCTGGACCGGGCAAGGCCACACGGTCCTCGAGTCTCCATGCACAAGGCCGTGAGGAAAGGCTGCACGTGAAGCCCAGGCCCTTCCCCCCACGATGCAGCCCCCATGGAGGGACCAGCTAGAAGGTGAAGTTCTTTGCTTTTTGGCAGAAACTCATTCCACCTGTGGTCATCGGCAACCCTGACGGCAGCTTTGCTTAACAGGCCATTGGGAAGGACATTCACGGTTGCACTTGGGTTGAAAGATCCTTCAGAAGGTGGGGCCCGGGGGTGCAGGTGGGAGGGAGGATGGAATGTCTGTGAGGAGACGGTTGTGGGGAGACACGGTCCTGGGTGGGCGCTGAGCAGCTTCTGCATGGACGGCCCTGCCGGACGGCACCTGGGCAGTGTCTCTGAGGCCAGCATGGCATCTCTGAGCTCTGGGGTCCGCCTTCCAGAACTCATTTCCTCGGGGAAACCAAGGACCTGGGGAAGAGCCCAGAGTGGAGCTTCCCTACTCCCCCTCCAGTAGCCCCGCTAAGTTCACCTTGCTCATTCCTCTGACAAGTCGTTCGGTACCTGGGGAGACGCTGGTGGCGCAGCCCCAGCTCTTAGGGCCTTCACCTGTGCTCTGAGACCCAGTGCTGACAGAGCTGATTGCCACCCCGGTGGGCTCCAGGCTTCTCTGGGCCACAGCCCCCTGTAGGCCTCTGAAGGAAGTGGGGACCTGCAGGGGTTCTGTGTGGGTACAACTCTGGGGGTATACACACAACTCTGTGTGGGTATAATTCCGGGGCCCCAGGGACCCCCGGGGCAAAGTGTCAGAATCAGTTCCGAGCATTTCACCATGCAGATGCCTGGGCCCCACCACTGCATCAAAGTTTCTGGGATTTGGCTTTTCCCCCAAGGTCTCTTGGTGATTCAGATGCAGGAGGCACTTGTGAAGTTCAAGTTAAGGCCCCAACCTAGGTCCTGGTACTCATGTGCTTCTCTAAGACACCTTTCCTAGGGACGTCTGTAAGGTCCACCCTCAGGAGAGTCAGGGAAGGGACAAACGAGGCCTCTGCTTTTCCTGCCTATAGAGTCGACCAGGAAGAGGGTGCAGCTGGGCCGGAGGGCAAAGACAGACCTGGGGCAAGGTCAGTGCCGCCTTCCATTCAGCCAGCTGCCCTCGGTCTGGGCTTTCCCACCAGGAACACCCTCTGCCCAGGAAAATCATTATCAGACAGGCTGGCAGCAGCAGCAGCTGCTTCTCCAGCCTGGGAGGAAAGGTTCAGAGAAGTGTTAGCTCTCTTAAAAAAAAACAAAAGAAAAAAAAAAGAAAAGTAAAAATCAGAGCCCTGCTGAGGACACGGGAGGTCGAAGCTGGAACAGGATTTTGCTGGGACACCGGGAGGACAGGCGGACAGTCAGGCCAGGGCTGCCTGCCAGCAGCTGGGCCCCGAGAAGCCCCGGGAGGGCCGTGAGTGGCTTCCTCTGGGCTCGCCGGGCCAGGACATCATTTGTTGATTCTAGAGCCCAGTCCCTAGCTCATGATTTCCTCCCCGGTTGCCATGGCCCCGTACAGAAAACACAGCAAACGCCTGGCCCCGGGCAGCTCATTTATTTCAAATATTCCTTGCAGCTGGACTCCAACCATGCCTGGGTGTCTGGACTGGAGCATGAACTAATTGCTCTGTCTTCGGCCCTCTCCCCGGCTCCCCCGGCATACTTTATGGTTCAGTAAAGTCCACACTCCTCACCTCGCCGAGGGGGAGCGGGAGGAAGGGCGGGAGGGCAGCTGTGTGCAGGAGATGGACGGTGGGGTGCGGGAGGCTCTTCCCATCTATGGCCAAGCCAGAGAGGCTGCTGCTACCTGCTCAAAGGCAGGGCATTAATTGCATCCACATGGGCCAGTCTGCAAGATGGTTTTATGAAGACCGCTCCCTTCAACACGAAACCCTGCTCCCCCAGAAGTCTCCAGGCCGCACAAAGGCCCTCATTTTTCATGTGCTTCCTGCACCCTCCCTACCCGCACCGCCTGACCCCCACTCCTCCCCTGGCGGCCCCCTTCAAAGCAAGTCGGAGTTCCAACTACAACCCAGACATGAACTCCAATCTAAAAATAATTTCAGACCACCCTTTTCCTCCAAACATGTCTAGGGAAGGCATCTGGGGGTCCATCTCCCAATACCCACCTTGATCTTTGGAGACGGTACCCAGGAAGAAAGAACGTTCACCAGAAAGTTTATTTAGGATTGTCCGGTCCATTCTCACGGATCAGTTCCAGCCTAGGAACCGCCATTTTCCAGAACAGAAAGCAGGGCGGGAGCTTTTAAAGCACTTGTTTGCACACTCGCTGGTACGCCTGGCTGGTTCTAAAACCTCATTTCACCCTTGCCACCCCACCCAGGAGATGGGCCCATTCTGACAGCCGTTCAGGGAGGCTCGTCCAAGATCAAACAGCTAGTGAGGGTCGGAGCCAGCATTTGAACCCAGGTCTGACTCAGGAGACCATGTGCTTGTCGCTGGGCCAACCCACCACCACGCAGAAGGAATTTCCCTTTACCCAGCAACTTTTCGGGAGAGAGCGCTGATGCCGTCCCAGAGGTCTTCAGACTGTCTTAGGCAAGGCTGCTCTGAGAGTCTGAGAAAACAGCACATTCCTGGGCCTGGCCCCAGAACCGTCGGTGAGTCTGTCTGAGGCAGGGCCCGGAGACATGCATTTAAACAGATGCCTCCCAGGTGGTGCTGGTGCAGGTGGTCGGAGGAAAGCTGGCTGGGAGGCCCTCAGAGAAAGGGACACAGGACTTTGGTCCCAAGGGGTCTTGGCCTCTGGAGCCAGGACACTCTCCCCAGCACCACCAGACCCTGACATGCCTTTAGAATTAAAAATGCCCACAGGGAGCCGAACGCACTCTTGTTAATTCTTTGGAAACAAGTCACGTCATGTGACCCCATCCAGCACATTTCTGGACCGTTCTCTTTATCACTTACCAATCCTCTGAATAAGCCAGAATTTCCTGTTTTCTCTGCTGAGGGGTGGGTGTGGGGACCCTGCGCCTCCTCCGCATCTCTGTGCTTGGCACAGGGGACAGACACAAAGGTGCATGACCAGCTCCTCCCGCCCACTGCCCACAGCCTGGGCTCCACCACGGACCCCCACGCTGGCTCCGACACGCCCACCCAAGTTTCTAATACCTGGATAAGCCTGAGGCCCCTGTGGACATGGGGCATCCTTTCTATCAGGTCACAAGTCCCTTGGTCTGGGGGTGCGGCTCACAGACTTCTGCAAAGGGATGGGGACATTCTAGGATCCACCTCTCCAGGATCTTCCTGATCCTCGGGGACTCTGGCTGGCATCCCACCTTCTGCCAAGGCGGGGGTGCAGGGGGCAGGCGACCACCTCATTATCTGTTGAAAACCGTGGGCAGCGGAGCTGGCTAGACCCAGGAGGGGTCGGCTATGCCTCTTTCCCTTCCCCCAGGGCACAAAGGAGGACTCAAAGGTGGCTTTGTATTTTAATAAACTTTCCTTTATTATGTTACTGACTACGATCAACCATCATAAAATAGAATGGGAGTTTCAAAACTGTACAGGCCACAGGGCTCTGGGCTGAGAGGGGAGAAGGGTGGGTTTGAGGGAGGGGTGCCGGGGGGCGGGAGTGCAGAGAGATGACCCAGCGCCCTGCGGTGTGGCCGGCGGCTGCGGGAGGTGCTGGGTCAGGGCGACAAGGCTGGATCTGCTACGTGAAACTCTCTCGTGTGCAACATTCATCAGAACAGGACCCGCCCTGGAATAGGAGCGCGGAAAACCTTTACGAGTCTTACAGGTAAGGTTCCCATGCCTGGGAAAAAAAAAAAAGCCAAAACCCTCACAATAACAAGGGGGCAATTTACATTCCTCACCCAGTCCTGGCACCAATTTTGTGCTTTAAAAAATATATTCCATTGGAAGACTTCTTTTTTTAAGGTACCCTACAGCAGCTGTTTAAAACATAATTCTTACGGACAAATATATATGCATATATATTAAACATTTTAAACAAATAAAGTTATCTATTGTACCTGTACAGAAACGAGCTGAAGTCAGACTCTCGGACAGAGCTGACCTCGAGACACAGAAAGGCGGTGGCAGGGGCTGGGGGCTGCTGTGTGGTGGGGCTGCGGGGGGCGTCCCTCTCCTGCCGACAGCCCCCCAGGCCCACCTTTCCAGGACGTGATGAAGGCAGGCACTAAGCAGAGACTGCGTGGGCTCCGTGAGGCGCACCTCCGCAGGGGTCTCCCCCACCTCGCCCTGCTCTTGGGCTGCTCAGGAGACAGACACCCACACTTTCCTTCCTGGTTCGGCAGTTCTATGGGGCGCAAGTGGGAGATCTCAGCAGGGAAGCAAAACCCCTTAAAGCCACGCAGGACTACGGAGATAAAACCACGTGCAACGACGGACGAGCCGAAGTGTAAGTAACTGGGCAGAGACACGGAAGCGGCCACAGCTGTGGGGCCGACTCCAAAGGCACTCCTACTGTGTCCTTGAGGCTAGCGCTCCCTGAGGGGCCCGCTCGGGGACTCGGAGCAGAGCCCCCTGGAAGCTGTAGGTCAAGAGACGCACACAAAGACACCTGTGCCCACGCGGGGACACGCCACAGACGCACAGCCCAGCGAGAAGGGCAGGTGAGGCACACACATACGGGGGGAGCAGCAGGTGGAAGAAAAGCAAGAGAACACTCCAGAGAGGTGACCACGACAAGGTCCCTTTCTAAATGGAATAAATAAATGGCTTTTCTTATTGTTAAAAGAATAAATACGGGGTCCGGGGGTGCCGGCAGCGGGGGCTGATGCTGAGTGCACAGCCCGCGAGGAAGGTCCACTTCCGGTTGCGCCTGGTGTTCTGTACTTTCTCATGCCCTGAGCTTGGTTGCCGGGACACGACCCCTCGTTGAAGCACCTTAGCACCCCTGGGGTCTACTCTCCATGCCGGGCCCCTCTCGCCAACCCTGCCCTGGGACCCGGCAGGTGGAGGCTGCCCGTGCGCCCCCCGGAGCACATGGGCGGGCACTCAGCGCCGGGCTTCCTCGGAGTCCACTGCATCTTTTCCCAAGGAGGGGCAGTGGTGCGGCATGCAGGGACCTTCCGCCAAGGCAGGGGAGCGGAAGAGCCTGTGTCCAGAGCTGTCGGTGTCTGTGTCCCCAAGGGCAGCCAGGAGGACGAGGAGGAGGAGCAGGGCCTTCCTCACACGGCGGCAGGGACGCCGGTCCGAGGCGCGGGGTGCGGTGGCGGCTCGGTGAGTTGGCACCAGGTGGCTGTCGTGCTGCGATCCTGGGCGGAGGGTCACTGGTAGAGGAGGTAGGCCTTGAGGGAGGCGGGCAGCGGCAGCGCGTGGATGTCCCCCAGCCGCTCCTTCCCCAGGGCCAGGCGCACGGCGCGGCGGCAGAGATCCATGAGGGGCACCGGCTCAGCTGCGGGGGTGGAGGAGATAGAGAGCGTGGTTTAGTGCAGCTCTGGACGGGGCTGCAAGGAATGCTGACAGCGGGGTAGCATCACTAATGGTAGCTTTAAGGCGCAGCTGATCATTCGATACTTTTCATTTTAAATGAATTATTAACGGCCAACGCAGAACCCATTCTGGGCCAGGCGCCTCGGTAAGCTCTCAGCAGGCACTAATTTAACTCATTTGATCCTCACAATGGTTTATAATGATTTCGGAATCGCAACAGAGGGACAGAGAGTCCAGATGAGACCCAGGGTCACGCTGTGAGGAGGAGATGAAGCCAGGACCCAACCCAGGCCATCCCTGCTTTTCCACCCAGGACACCCAGCAAGCACCCCACGCCATCAGAGCCCACGCCAGCTCTCAGGTGGGGACTCCTCTTGTGTCAACCCAGCCGCCTGGGGGTTCTGTTCTCTTCTTCATTTTACAGCGGAGGGCACTTAGGCACAAAGGGGACCTGACATGCCAGGCACCTGGATTTGAAAGAAGCTTCTAACTGCAGCCTGCAAGGGCACCAGTGTCCCGTGTCCCTGAGGCTCTGGGCAGCCTGTGTCTCAGATGAACTTCCCTCCTCAGAAAGAACGTGGAAGTGGTTCCCTCCAAGGCCTGGAGGCTCTGCTCACCCTCCCTCCCACCGCTGACTTTTCCTTGGCCTCTTCTCTAAAACCTGGTACAGGTGAGTGCGTCTGGAGCTGCTTGGGACCACCCCACAGTGTTTGGGACACAGAGCTGACATGGATGGACCTGTGTCTTCACCCATGGTCTTCCCTGACTCTGAGTCTCCTTTGTAAACAACACAAAGATGAGATCAAACCCCACCCCACACACACACAAAATAAAAAAAAAACACGAGAAAAACCCCAGCATTTCCCTAGAGAGCCCATTCCACCAACAAAAAGTGGATTAAAGTTCCTTAATATCAACACTGTGTCTCAGAATATTAAAAGTAACATTTAATATTATTAAAGACCAAATTATTGAAGACCAAATCCTATGGCTGGGGTGGCGGGGAAAGGGGGAGTGGCCGTGAACGAGCCTGGGTGTCTTCGGGGTGGTGCGTGTGTATCTAGAGTTGACTGTAGCGACGGCTGCACAGCTGGGAACGTACTGGGGGCCGCCGAGCCATGCATTTTAAGTGGGCGAAGGTGTGGTGTGCAAATTACATCTCAACAAAGCTTGGGATGTCATTTAAAATGCACTAACTTGGGATGTTTTAAAAAAATCTTAGAGTTGATCGTGTAGTTGCTGAATTCTAGGCTTTAAAAGAAGACGACATCTTTTGCTCTCGCGGTCATTGCGGGAGGGAACTGAAGTCGTAAAGGTTTTTCACGGAGAGCTCTGAACCGGGGCCGTTGCTGGAGGCAGGAGGATGAATGACATGACCCAGCATCCTTCGAGACAAGGGCCCCACAGACTCTACCTGAGCAGAGCTGGGTTTCTCCCCCTGCCCGCTTGCAGAGCCTGGGGCCTTCCTCATCATAAAGCATCCTTTCCCAGGTGACCCCAGATCTGGCTTCTGCTCTACACAGAGGACGGCTCCTCTCCCTGGGTCTCAGTTTCCCCAACTGTTAAGATGTGTAACTGGTCTCCCAAGTCCCATCCAGCAGAGATCCTGGAGGCCAGAAACAGCAGCTCTTAGCCTGGACCTACAGTTGAGGAGCGGCCCCCACAACTGGACCACGTGGGGACATTTGGAGGTGCTTCCTCTCCTCCACTCAGGGGCTCTCTTCCATCTTCCCCCAGCCCCGCCCTCCCCAAGGATGCAGCTCAGCCAGCCCCCACTGGGAGGCAGAGGGGCTTTCCCTGGCGGCCGAAGGTACTCAGGAAAGCATCAAGAGCCATCGAACCTGCCCAAGAACCCTGCCGGGCTGTGGAGGGCTGAGAGGTAGTTCCCATCACGCCCTCCTGGCTTGAGGGGTTTCTGGTCAACTCATGCAAAGCCTTACAGAGAAACACCTCCAAACGGCAGAGGCCTCCCCAGCCGGTGTCCCGCCCCCTCCCTCAGCTGTTTTGCATTGCAGCACCAGTGACAGCTGTGGCTTGTGGAACACCTACAGTGTGCCTGCCAGGGAATGTGGTCCCCAACCTGCAGATGGGGAAACAGGCTCGGGGATGGGAGAGTCAGGGTCCAAGGCCTGAGAGCCAAGGGCTAGAAGATGGACACCAGTCCATGAAATTCTCAAGGGCGGCTATTTCCACGTCAACGTGAAGAGGAAGCACCCAGCAGCTCTTTGCAGTTTTTACCCAAAGGGGCAAGGACCGACGGCCACCTCTCCTGCCCCTCTGAAAGCAGCTGTGTGTGTGGGGGGGGGGGTTCCACATCCTGACCACCTTTGGATCGCCCTAAATAGCCAGTTCGGGGAGGGTCTGTGCAACTGGAAGGGACATGTCCCTCAGACATGCCAGATCTTCCACGATGGGCTACAGGGGTGGCAGCTGACAGCCACACTGATGTTATGAGCCAAAAAT
This sequence comes from Carollia perspicillata, assembly GCA_004027735.1. Lineage (NCBI taxonomy): Eukaryota > Metazoa > Chordata > Mammalia > Chiroptera > Phyllostomidae > Carollia > Carollia perspicillata. Next base: position 1,940 of record PVKM010021511.1, on the reverse strand, counting down.
ATGACCAATCACCCAAGCATCCCCAGTGTGGGTCTCTGCTCAGGGGCCTCAAGGACAAAGAGGTCACCCCCCCACCGACCTTGCAGGAGCCAAACAGTGATGTCTGGGCCATGGCCTGATTGCTTTTCAAAGGCCAGGCAGGCCAAGAATACTCCGGCCGCAGAAGCAGACGTGGGCACCGTGCCATGGAACATGTCTGTCCCATGGGTGTTGGTTGGTTGCTAACAGGACCCAAGAAGTCCCCACTCCCCCCCAATACTTCTGACTGGGGGCTGCAGCCTCTGTATCCAGCCCGATCCTCAAAGCTGCGTGCCCACTGAGATTCCACTGAGGGTTCCCAACAGAGGGCGGAGCTGATCTGATGACTCCTGGCCGCTCTGCCATCTCCCGAAGCCCAGGCGGCTGGCTCATTTACGTAGTTCAAGTGAGCAAGGCGGGGAGGTGCGCAGTGCAGAAACCAGGAAGAGAGTCAGGGGCTACTTCTGGGAGCAGAAGGTTGAGGAACTGGCCAGTCCATGCGCCAACTTCCGCGTGTCTAGTAGAAACTGTTACCTGGTGGCTCCAGTACCACAGCCCGTGGCTATCGAAGTCCCCTGAGACCAAAGCACAGCTGGAACTCCAACTCCTGACCTCGTGTCTAGTTCTTGGCTAAATGAATGAGCTTGGGGGGGGGTGCAAAGACCAATGTCTCACATCAGAAAGTGCCCTAAATTCAGCCATGTCCCCACCCTCACCTTCTCTACTCCGGTCACTGGCACTGTGCTTTTTCCTCCAAGCAGCAGCAGTGAAAATGCTCCCTGAGGTGGATTCTAGAAAGTTGCTATGGGACAGCCACCCCAGGATATGTGTGCATTTCCCTTTACATTAAGCAGTTCTTACAAAAAAGCAGTGAAATGAAACACTAACCCTTGCTTTTGCCAAGTAGGGAAGAATGCCTGACACCCAGCAGGGTAATGTGGGTACCCTTGGTCCCTGGTGTTCAACTCTGAGAGCCCACTGTCCCTGTATGACCAGCTTTTTGAGGGGCATGGGCCCTAGAACAACCCCTTCCTCCCATACGGCCTTTGCCCACAGGAAGAAGCCACTGCAGGGTGGGGTGGTCAGTCTCCTTGACAGGACCCTCCCTAGACCCGGCTGGACGGGGGGTGCAGGGAGGGGCTGACATGGAGCGAGGCGCCCCAGAAGAACACCAGGAGGAGGTCACCAAGTCAAAAGACTCCTGAGGAAATGAGCCGAGCCTTGACTGAGACCGCAATCACGACAGACTGCACCAGACTTATCTGGGTGCCCGAAAGGGAGAACTTGAGAATGTCTAACTCAGCGAAAACGTTTCCATGGTGAGGATGCCTGTTCCCCGTGGGGGTGGACGGGGGACTCTAGGGTCAGGGACTCTCCCTTGGGTGACAGTGGTCTGCTGCTTGCAAGTAGGCCTTTTCCCTCTGCATCTCCAAGGAGCGTGGCAGGCGGTCCTGGGGCCCCAGCTGGGCTCTGTCTCCCCACCCCAGGGCCATCCCCTGCCCTTCTCCCCAGGAAAGAGCAAAATGACGTAGCAACCTGTCTGGTGGCAGCCTCAGTCCGAGAGGTCTCAAGCCCCAAAGGAGGAGTCAGAACAAGTGGCCTGTGGTCAGAGCTGCTTGGGGGGTGGGGGAGGGTCCCCAGCATGAGGCAGCGACTCTGTCGGGGAGCATCTGCCTGGTGTGCAGGGGAAGGTGGGCTGGGGGAACCACGTGCCCACTGCAGTCCCAGGCAGGGTGCACTCAGGGGCAACCTTAACTGGCCTGCTCCACAGACAGCTGCTCCCTGCTGAGGTGAGAACCTGGTGGCCGGGGCTGGGTGGGGTGGGGAAGGAGGGTGCAGATGAGTCCCTGGGTCCCAGGGCACAGTGATGGATCAGATCTACCTCCAAGGCTTTGACAACAAAGCCCACTCCCGGCCTGACA
>PVKM010021510.1:0-22406 GCA_004027735.1 Carollia perspicillata | reverse complement strand
TTCTTGACCCAAGGCCAGGCCTCTTCCAGCCCACTCATCCTGTCAGCATTCTCCCACCGGATCCCCCTGCAGACCAAGCACAGGCCCCCAGGAGGGCCTGCCTGACTGGAGGCCCTGCCTGAAGGCCTCTCATTGTCTAACTAGCACTTCCACGTCTCTACTTGGCCTACTTCCAAATGGAAATGGGGTACACACTTCTGCTTTAGGACTCCCCCACCACTCATGTGGGGCAACCCTGTGCCTATACCCTCTGAATCACCCCCCTTCCTGTCTGCTGCTTAAACTTTTATCTTCCTTTCCAGTCATGGAAAAATGGCTCTGACATCACATCCTGTGTTCTTCACGGCACCATCTAAGACGTGTTCAGGGGCAGTCCTCCAAACTCACTTCACACTGGTGTATACTCTCACAAGTATATATTTTTTTCTTTCAGCAAAGTCTGGCTTTGGTTAATCATATGCACTTTATTTCAAACTATTCTCTTGCTATGAATTTTTTAAAATCCTATTTTGAAACTCAAAGCTGAATGATAACTTGGCTGAGTTTTTTTCCTTGCCATGACTCAATGCGTGCCATTGACTCAGTGGGTGGGGAGCCAGGGACAAGGGTTTCGTGGGAAGGCAAATTGTTGGTTGAATATCTCACAAATATGTTCTCTATTACATCAGCATAAGGTTTCCAGTGCAGGCTGAAGGGAAGCCAATGTCAGTGTGGTAGATGCTACAAAATTTTTATGTTGTGACACAGGTACACCTACTTCATGTGAAAACTTCATGGTCCTCAAAGTGAACACATCAAAAACTGAACTATTGATTCTACCACTAGCCACACAATCATTCAGGGGCAACTTCAGCCATTCTGGATTCCCCTCTTTTCTTCACACCCCACATTTAATCCATCTGCTCCTTAGGACTCCTAAAGGGAAAGGGAGGCATTTAACAGTGGCCTCATTGAATGCCTAGGCCAACCCACCAGTGTCTGTCACTGGACTTCCGGCATTGTCTTTCTGGTTGCCCCATCTCTATGTTTGACATCTTACAATCCATTTTCTACAAAGTAGCCAGGCTTGTCTTTTTAAAGTATAAAATAGATCACATATTTCCCAGCTTCTCTACTTTAAACACTTCAGTAGCCTCCCTTTATCCTTTGACCTGGCCCTGCCTCCCTCTTCAGCCTCATCTCCTTGTTTTCATGCCAAGCCTTCCCTCTTCCTTCCCTTTTCCTGTTCCAGCCACACTGCCCATCTCTTTGCCTTTAAATACAACAGGCTCATTTCTACCCCAGGTCTTTGCACTTACTATTTCTTTGCTAGTAGAGCTCTTCCATAGATTGTCACACTGCTGCCTCCTTCTCAGCCTTCAGGCCTCAACTCAGATGACATCAAGTAGCCGCACCAGGTACCATCTACTATATTACCATATTTTATCTTCTTCATATTGCTCTGTTCCTGAAATTGTATTTTCATTTGTTTACATATTTATTACCTATCTCTCCCTCACTTGGAACGCACCCACCTTGGACAGAGACTCAGTTTGCCTTCTTCAGCACTGTGTTTTTTGCATTAAACAGTGCCTGGTGCATAGTAAACAATCAGTAAACATTTGTGAACTTAAACCAACTAATTTCAATCAGAGGGGAAAAGAAGGAAGACAGTATTTTTTTAACTCCACAAGGTCTAATACCTTTTTATTAGTTTACCATTTAGAAGAAACCATCCAATTCCACTAGTTTCTTTTTAAGAGAATCAAAAAATTAATGTAGCGTTCTAGTGAAAAACTTGGTGGCAGGACACAACTATCATCTATATTTTTGCCAGAAAAAAGCAGCTTTTTCAAATAATCCAGTCAGATCAAAGTATAAGTTGTTAGTGTTATCTGCCAGGTACGAAACTGGAATGATTGCGTGTGTGTTGGTGTGTGCTTAACCTGCTGCAGATCGTCTGCTCTTCTAGGGTCCCTGATTGCTAAAGGTTGTTTCCTTGACTTCTTTCATTTCAAGTGTGGCTGAAGAGGCACAGCTGATCAGAGGCAAGATGGAAAAAGAGAGATAATGATTTTCAGGCACACTATGAAACATTGACCAACAGTCTTTAGGTATTTCTTGTACTTTCAAAAGTGAAAACTAAGCTCTCCTTGAAATGTGCTAAAAAAAAAAAAACTGAATAACTAATATACTGGAAAGTCCTGAACAGCTACACAAACCCTGAAGCGAGGACTTTAAAAGTCTACTCTAGGTGACCTTTCAGAAAAAAGATGCAGGGAAATAAGGCCTCATCTTGGTCAGAATAGAGGAGGCCAAATATACTTCTCCTTTCCTGGTGTCATAGAGTCTGAAATTTCTGCCATTAGAGCTTCATTTTTTTATCTTGGCATTCTCTTCTAAAATACATACATTCCTGGAAATACGTTAGACTAATTCATGAAGATATTGAAACTAATTAGATCCATGTTCCTTCCAGTGGGAGAAATTACCAGTAAGCAAGCCCTGAGACAGAAGGGGAGAGACGTATTCGGGGAGACCAGATACACCGACTGTAGTTAATCTGAACCTAGAATGGGCCCAGTACCGTGCAGCAGTTGTTGAATGACTTTGGATAATGAGATTATGGGGCAAGTGATTTAAGAGTAAGTTTTGTGATGTGAATTACTTAATTTGAGAAAATGGGATTTAAAAAAAAACCTCAAGGGTTGCTATGCAATATGAATTTTAATGGATTTTTTCCCAGTTAGGGTCCCAACAGGAAGCAGATGGCATACTTAAATTAGTATAATTTGAGGAGCTTTTTTCCCAAAGATATTACTGACAAGAGGGTTGGTGTGTTGTAACAGAAACCAAAAGGATAGTCTAGGAACTAGGTGTTAGAAGCAGCAGCCAGGGTGACACCCTTAGGCCCTGAGGGAGAGATTTTCAGAATGTGGAAGAGAAGTGTTTTGGGAGCAGATGACCGGGAGTGGAGCATTGGCTTTAACAGAGCCAAGCAGAGGCAACCTCACTGGGAAACACCCGAGGGTATGAATACCTTGACCCCTTCTCCCTTCCTCTGGTCTTCTGCCAGGGCTCCCCGCTGGCCAAACACCACTGGATGTGAAAGGGAAAAGCAGTACATCCATAAAAGATTAGCCTCCCTGGCAGAGAAAACTGTAGAAAATAGTAAAGAGTGGATATTTAGAAGCAAATGGAAGAGGTCTGGCATAATGATAAGAAGTGCTGAGGAAGAGCCATTCCACATGCCGGCCCCTTCCCGCTGCAAGCTCTCAGGGGAAAGCCGTTTGGGGCTGCGAAGTAAAGGATGTGTCCTAACATCAGATTGGGGGGTTCGATTAATATCTAGGACTTAATCTAATTTCTGCATCAAGACTCTGTTTCTAGCCCTGGACAGTGTGGCTAAGTGGTTGGACATTGCCCAGTAACTGAAAGGTTGTGGGTTCAACTTCTGGTCAGGGCACATGCCTAGGGTGCAGGTTCATTCCTGGTCCAGGTGCAGCCTGTGCCACCCCTGGTCCCAGCACGGATCCCCAGTCTGGGCGCATACAAAGGCAACCAGTCAACGCTTCTCTCACATCGATGTTTCTCTCTCCCCCTTCCTCTCTTTCTCTCTGAAAGCAGAGGAAAATGTCCTCGAGTGATTGAGGATAATAAACAAACAAACAAACAAACAAACAAAAAACAACAGCAACCTGTGTTTCTAACTGAAATGGATAGTTGATGATGTCAAGGTAGCCAGATAATTAAAGGTCCTGTCAGAATTTATATCCCAGAGCAGAGAAAGGTGAACTCATTCTCCCCAACACACACCCTACTTTATATATCTACAAAAGAACACTGGGGACAAAAATAGATGAATCAGTTAGTGTTTTGATTAGATCAGAGAATTGTGTTTATTCAACTTACCACTTATATAATCTTTACCAACTTTCTTACTTCACGAGTAACAAAACTGAATTCCAGAGAGTTTGATTCACATGCCCCATTTCAGCAATCCATTTTACACACCAATCCAGACTAGAAGTATGAATTGAGACATCTGTAGGATATGTAGCTGTAGGCTTACATATTGGGGTGAGTTTCAACAAGGTGACAGATGTTGAGTAGCAGCCATTATCCTTAGGTGGGTGACACAGTAAATAGTGAGTGGGGAAGTCTCACTGGCCAGACCAGGTATCCTTGGTACAGTGACCTATAGCTCTGTGAGGTTTAGATTTTAGCTTTGTGATTCAGTAACTCAGTTTCATTTATTCATCCAAGAATAACCAGGTCCTAATGAAGTCATGTATTTGCCAACCTCACAACAGATTTACTGGTAAATCAAAATGCCTATTAAATCACCCTCAGAAATGGTATTGTCAAAAAGACAAGCCTGGTGTCAGCCGGTCAACATTCTGTAATGGGAAGTTTGGAGAAAGAATATAGACAAATCGGACATTCATTTTTATTCTCAAGAAAACGATTCAAAGTATAAATTCCATTGATAGTGGATTGAAGACATAAAAATCACATATAAACAACAACATATACTATTAATATAGTGCTTTACTGACCATAGGCCCTGCATTTTTACAAATTCCTGGGTAATTTTTTTATAATCCTCACCCGAGGATATGCTTTACTGGTATTAGAAAGAGAGGAAGGGAGAAAGACAGGGAGAGAGACATTGATGTGAGAGAGAAACATGGATCGGTTGCCTCCCATATGAGCCCAGACTGGAAATCGAACCCACAGCCTTTCTGTGCACGTGACAATGCTCCAACCAACTGAGCCACCTGGTCAGGGCTCCTGGGTACCTTGATGTGCACATTCTGCAGTGTGGTCAAACCTTGGTATCATCAAACTTCGATTCACCAGAACTGAATCAGAACTCTTAATTTAAAAGAATTTCTTGTGGTACATGTTCCAGTTTTCAGTTTATTTCTTTTCAGCTCCAAATCCACCCCTCACTGGCTTGCTTTGTGACACCAGAGCCGAACCCTGTAAACATGTCTCCTTTGCAGCTGCAGTGATGCTCTGTCTGTAAAGAGCGTGGATGACCACTGCAGGAAGAAAGTATTTCTCCTCTCTGTTCCAACGTGCTCGTCCTCTGGCAAATCAAACAAATTCCCTAATAGAAACTGTTAAAGAAAAAAGAACATGGTGACACTTTGTGAATGTCAGAAACATCCAAATGTGTGGAGAATTTTTGTAGTTTATTCAGTCAACCTGATGACATATGCTGGGAGTACGATCTCAAGTGCCCCAGAGAATAGCAGTTTTGCAGCTTCTTTCATGCATTTGAAATTAAGGAGGGGACCTAACAAAGATAACATGGAGAAAAAAAGGTGGGAGAAAGCAAGATGGGGGTTGGATTACAGGATAGTTAAGATTATTTGCTCTCTGAAGGTGGTTATGTCTTAGAAGCGGAGGAAGGATCTGAAAGTATGGTTCGCACATTAGAAGGAGGGGTCTGGAAAGAGGCATTTCAAAGACCTGTTAACCTAGATGCACAGAAAAAAAATGGACAGGGCTTGCTTAAGGCAAAGATAAACCTTTTACTAAAAAGTTATATGTGGAGTGTGATACCTACCAAGTAATGTGTGAGGTTAGTTTCTATAAAACCCTTTTTTCATCCACAACTTGTTGAAGATGGTAAGGCAGGCTTTCTTCAGGCCCTTCGTTTTAGAATAACCACTATAATGGGATTTAGCAGTGGGGAAGGGAGACAGGGCTCAATTCCAAAACAGTGGGCAAGCGGGGATTTATAGACAAGGAGCTGGGTGGGGGTCAGTGGATGGGAAATTACTAAGAGGAAACACCAGGGTAAAGAGACCTAACAGGATTCTTACTGAAGGTAGACTGGGGTGATCAGACATCACATGGGGGATTGTGGAGGATGAGGAATCCGATCAGATATGGAGGGTGAGCAGATATTGAGGGTTGGGGCTGGGGGTTCTGGTTAAATTGACTCAGTAGGGTTCTTGCTAAAAGTGAATTTTCCAAGGAAGTATTGTACTGCACAGATGGACCTAGGAGAAGTTTCAGAAGACTGACTAAAGTTTGGTCAAGCAAAGAATCTCTGTCAAAACACTGACAAAGCATACGAATAGCCAGTTCTCAGAAGTGGAAACCCAAATGACTAAAAAGGGTTGAAGAAAAGTACATCACTAGTAAACAGAGAAATGCATAGTAAGACTATGTGGGATACCACCTCACACCCAACACATACGAAAGTTGGACAATAATTTGGCAGTCTTAGCAAAAATGTGGGAGAAACAAGAACACTCGTGTGCTGCTGATGTGACTATAATTATATACAATTATTCTAGAGAGCATTTTGCCAGTATTTGAGTGTGTGTGTGTACGCACGTGCTCATGTGCAATCGGTGACTCAGGAATCCCTCTCCACACGAGTTCATAAGAAGAAGTGTGTGAAGATGTTTATCACAAAGTTGTTTGTGGTACAAGGGAGTTAGAAGCAATCTAGCTATCCAGCACTAGAGGAATGGATATGTTAAAAGTATCGGACACATAAGGTGGAATCTTATGCAGCCGTTCAAAGAAATGAGCTATGTGTGCATAAAGAAACATGGAGAGAACTTAAAAACAGCATTGTGTAAAAAAGCAATAAACAGAATAAGAGTCTTTGAACAACACAGAATTAAAACAGATATATTCATAGAAAGGCATTACATTAAAAAAAACAACTCGGGGCTTTGTGAACATCAAAGCATGTGTTAAATACAGTAGAGTGGCTGCAGATGCTGGAGATAAAGAAAGAAAATTAAGAAAATAAAGTAAAAGAAAAGAAGAAAAAGCCTCATGTGTGAGGAGGGTGATTAACTCAGGTCTTTGCACTTAAAGTTCAAAAGAAAAGAAATAACTAAAGCTTATCTTTCTAGAAATCCTTCAATCCTTAAGTGAGATGTGATGCCTGCTTTTTAAGATAATGTAAACAGCAGTGTGTGTGGTTCATCCATGTAGCCAGTTCTTCCTGGTCTCTGGGGACACTTGAGCAAAGCACATACCCGTGAAAAGCCAGAGGGTGGAAATAAAATAGAGAGAGTGGAGAATACACCTGTAAATTGAACTCTATAAACCAAAGCCTCATGCAGCTTTCTTTACGAAACTACAGGTGCACCTACTAAAAATGAACACGCTATGGTATCAGATCAGGGACCCTAGCTTGGTTATTTCCATCAAGCAAAAAGAAAAGCTATTTGAAATATTATCTAACTATGAAAAGCAGAACAGAGACACACAGGTAGCTCCAAGATATCTGCAAAAGCAATTTAGTTGGCAAAGGAGGATTATTTGGCATCATCAGGCAATATAAAATGCATCTACACATATGCATGTGTAAATATATGTGTGTATGCATATATATACATATATACACACACACATCTTTTAAAACTGATCATCTCAGGATTCTGTTTGCTCGAAAATGCCTTCAATCAAACAGGAAACACAAATCCTGGTTTGATTCCAAGACCCTTCCTTTTTAAGGCTGCAGGAGATGACAGTGACCAAAGCTGAATATTTCTCAGAAGGGCTTGTCTCACCCAACCCTTGCAGCTGCAAACACCACCTGTGGAATGAATCTGGTGCCCTTTTCCAGTTCATTCTTTCTAGTCTCCAACTGCCTGCCTAGACAGATGATGGCTGGGAATTCACCTGTCTTTTGTTTTTCATGAGCTCAAAAACTATAGTCCCCTAACTGAAATCACACTCCCAAGTGAGCAGAAACTGCTTTTTAATGAAAGCCTGAGAGGTAGGGACATGAGGGAGGAAGGACCAAACTCTTCATTCTTTGGTGTTATATTATCACTTGATCCTTCTTCTGAGTTATCTTTTGTAATTAAAAAAAATCCCTTTATATGACCATTAAAGTGAATGACTCATACACTGTATTCGCTCAGGACACTAAGATATTTGAAAACATTTGGGGCTGCCATTTTATTTGGCTATCATTTTATAGTGGACTCACCTATAAACTAAGGGACTAACCCACTTAGTTAAGTGGGCTTAACTAAAAGAACATCAAGATATCCTTTAGCAGCACACCAAATATTATTTATCTTATAAAGAAAATTAACTTTAAAATGTATACACACTGGAAAGAATATAACTTTTTAAAAGTATATAAAGACATACCACTAAAGTAAAACTATCACAAAGTCTCCTAGAATTTTATAGGGGAAAGAACCATAACTCAGCACTTACTGACCAGTTCTCAAACTCTTTCCTTTTTCCTGCCTCCATTCCACCACACTTTGAAGCATCGCTCCTCCGCATGAGTCTCACCTGGGAATGGCAAACATGGTGTAGTTTGAAAAGATACCCCTTTTTTTCCCCATACCGAGTTTATTCACTTTTAGAGACCATTTGGTGCTCGCTGTTGGTAAAAGTAATACAGGCTTAGTTCATTTGATTGTGCTTCACTTTATTACACTTCAGAGATACCGCATTTTACAAATGGAAGGCAAGACCCTCCACCAGCAAAGGTTACGACGGGCTTTATCTCTATATCTGCTTTATTAATGGTGGTCTAGAAGCAAACCCACGTATATCTCTGATTTTGCCTGTAGTGTGACTCACAGACTTTCCATTTTGTCAACCAAACTGTGCTTCACTTAGAATTGGATAACATAAGATAGCCGTCTACAGGTCCATGAACGCAAAACAACTGAGTCTCCATCTGCAGAGAACCAGTAAGTACCTGGACATTGTTCAGTTTCCATTTTAACCTTATAATTAAATCCCATGTTTTTCTGCTATTTATCGAAGCATTTAACATTCAACTTAAAAGACTTTTTATTGGCTATTAGTATAAAGGATTTGCAATATTATCAAAAGCCAAAAATATTATTAATCAATTAACAATGTTCACAATGTAGTATCTGGCTTTGATTTTTAAAATTTTATTACACATATTCATGTAGAAAAGTTACAGAATACAGCTGAACAAAAAGAGAAAACAATTTTTTATAATCTTACCACCTAAAGAAACAGCGTTTTCCCATATGTACTTCTACTCTTCATTTTCCTCTTAAACAACAATATTTTACTTTAAATTTTTCACCCAAATAGAACTTGCTTCTACAAAGGTGAGCTTCTGAGAAACCCACGTCCTTTGTGCAGACAGCAGATTTTGCTTTGAGGGGAAGGAAGTGGCTCACATCCTGGCTAACAGGGGCTCATTGTTACTCTATCAGAATTGGCACAAAGCCTTTTTCAGCCAGAAAGACTATTATGTGACAGAGAATTCAAGACTTGGGCCTGTCTTAGGAGAAAGTGGATTAAAAGGCAGTGTGTGCTAGACATTTTCCAGGTCTTCTCTGTAATTATTATTACCCAATACAACCTGTGTTTGAATCCCAGCTGAACCTTACAAGCCAGGTAACCATAGATCAATTATGAAGCCCCTCTCTGCCACAGTTTTCTTATCTGTTAAACTGTGATAATAATAGTACTAACCTTACTGAGTCCTTGCAAAGAGTTATTACGACAGAGTCCTTAGTGCCTGGCCTGCAGTAAGGTTTCAACAAATGTCAGCAGCAGTGCTGATATGGTCGTTGATTGTCATGAGGATTACATGAAATACTCCATTTGAAACTCCCACCACATGTAGGAGTTATTATTACAATACTTAGTATTACAGGGAGGGTTTGTTCTTACCCACCCACCTTTTCACTTGGCAGTGCTCCCTGGTGTTTTTCTCTAGCTCAATGCTATTCAGTAGAACTTTCTGTGATCACAGATATGGGCAATAATCTGTACTCTTCAATATGGTAAACACTAGCCATATTGAGCTCTTAAAATGTGGCTAATACAACTAAGGGATTTAATTCTTAGTTTTAATTTAGTTTAATTTTAATTAATTTAAATAGTCACAGCTACTTCCTTGATTTCTGCCTGTTCTTACCTGCCTCGTCACCCTAATTGCCTTTATATGCACAGCAAATCCATCTGTAGGGACTTTAGTAAATGACTCCTCATTCACACTAAGTTTTGAATAGCACAATTGTCTACATAGTACCTTCTTGATAAACGATAAAATGCAATCGTATCATTAAGAAAATAGAAACAAACTGGATATATTTCCAATGTGAAGCTTCTCTGCCAAGTCTGGTTTTCCACTAAACTCTTTGCAAACTCTCATGAAAAGAATTTAATAACTTTTCCAAAAAGCATTTGGCAGATTAGGTTAAAAGGCTGTTTTACAGATCTGGAATGAAAGGGGGCTACTTCTGCTAACAAACGCCCTCCCTCACAACACACGGCAGGGTAATTCTTGCTCTGCTCACATTCTGTGTTTTGGGGCAAATTCTGCTCCTCCCTGTGGACTCCTGCTCAGAGCCCATTCTGAGCCTCAAGCTGACGTGCCTTCACCCACCACACTTGGTGTTGAGTCGGAGTTTCACCAGGTTCTCTGAGGGTAGCCACCGAGGAACTCCAAGCCAGTGGGGTTGGGTCCAGGAAGTGAGCCCACACCCCCTTTTCCAGGCTCCAGGGTCCCTCTGTCGTGAAGCCAATCTTAACTTCTGGCCCTAGATAAATCAACTGACAATTGTATCAAAGAAAAGCTATAAAACCAAAACAATTTTGCACTAGATAAACCTAGCTCTTCTCTCCCGAGGAAAGGCTGCCACCTGCTGTAATACATTAGCATTGGGTTTTTCCAAGGTCACGGAACAGCCACTTCCTCTGTACGAAATTAATGTCTGCACAACCCCACCTGCCTTCACTTGTGTGTCAGGAATGTAAAGAGGAGCGCAAACTAGGGTCATGCCTTTTAATTCCTTAATGTAGTGCAAAGAAACAAACTCATTCGTATAAAAGATGCCCAGGAGGAGCTAGCATCACTGTCTCTGGATATAAGGGTGTCCTTTTCTCACAGCTCAGCAGTACTGTTTCTAAATTAGCTCGTAGTAACCTTCATAAAATCTCTGCTAAGAGGCTTGTTATTTCCTCGATTCTTCTAATTCTGTGAATCTTTATCTATTCTTCACAGCCCTGGTAAGACTTTGGAGGTAAAAGGACAAGAGAAAAACAAAAATTGATAGTTCTCAGGGGAGCACTCCGATTTTCTGCAAAAATTCCAAAACTCTATTTCCCTTTCTTCACTCCCCACCCACACCCTGCTTCCATTTATCACCCACCAGCTGCTGTGGTCTACTTGCACACACGTACAACTTTCCATTGGTTTTGCTCACCATTGTCTTCCCAGCAAAAAGTGCTCACCACTCCCATTCCCTTTCCCTAGATTATGGCTTTATATCTGGGGCCTTACCATACAAAGAACTGATTAGGGTTTCCAATGTTGACTAGACTCAAATATAAACAAGCTGACATTTACAACTAAAAATCCAACAGCCAAAACATTGGCAATATGAGAAAAATAGAGCCCGGCATCAATAACTTTTAAGCAAAAATAGCTGAAGGAATAGCTGGTTTTAGCTTTGTAGAGTCCGTGGCATTGATGTGGCTGATACACATATAAAATGTCTGGATAGCCATCGCCAACCTCTTCAGGAAACTTTTCCTCGCTGTTAGTAACTGGCGAGCTTTGGATCACCACCCAACATCTCTTGCCCGCATTTACAGGCTGAAAGAAGTAGACTTTAGAGGCAGGAAAGGACTGAGATACTTTTGTTGGTGTAGGAGAAGGCTTTTAAAAAGTTGCATCAATAGCAAAAGAAATGAACCCTTGAAGGATCTGATGTTTCTGCATATTTGTGTGTGTATGCTTTTTTGGCGTAAGTTTTTTAAGGCAACATTTTATTTATTGTAATACTATAGCAATACTAAATGTGTAAAATTCCACTTCCCTAGCTTTTATTTTATTTTAGCTTCAACAGTTTTTTTCAGCTGCATTCCTTTTACATACAATTTTGTAATCTACACAGAATTTTTAATGTCTTGAATATTTCTTTGAATTGCTATATCAAAATTTAAATAATTATTCCCAGTAATAAGGATTTAGTTTCCAATTTTTTTATTTTAGTTAATTCTGAACTATCTTTAAGAAAATGCTGTTTTCCTTCTTCTAAGTTAACTCACCACCCATTACAGTGAGGGGGCATGTAGTAAATGCTCAGTAAATATTTGTTGTACAAGCACATTATTGATAATAAATTATCAAGAATGGAAATATAGGGGTCAAAGATTTAAACAATTCTGGCGTATACAAACAATGTTTCTTTTTTCTTGGCAAGATAATTTTATTTATTTGCAGGACAAACTTAATGTCTCAATACAGCTTACTACACAACTTTCATCAGATAAGTGTTCAGCATATCATTTCTATAGATGCATTTTTTTAAGTCTTGTTAATTAATGAGAAATCAAGGTATGAGTAGTACTGATGAAGTCAAAGGACATAAAGGGTCTGAATCAATATGGAAAGTGTAGACCACATCTTTAGTTGTTCTTTTAAAGTCTATAATTGACTATAGTTTAATTTTTCATTTCTTCAGGTCCAATTTCTAACTTGCAAGGCAGAACATGTAGTGGGATCATTTAACCTCTCAGATTAGAACACTTTAGGCGGTTTGAGTTGTTGACTTTAACCCAAAGCACTAGCGTTGGACAGAAATGGCCAGGGTGTCCAACCTTTTGGCATCTCTGGGCCACACTGAAAGAAGAAGAGTTCTCTTGGGCCACACATTAAACATGCAAACACTAATGAAAACTGATGACCAAAAAAAAGGTTTGAAGTACATTTATGATTTTGTGTTGGGTAGCAGTCATAGACATCCTGAGCTGTATGTGGCCAGTGGGCTGAGGGTTGGACACCCCTGTAAGGGTGAGGTGTGGGCAAGAGAGGGAGGTCAAGAGGCCTTGGAACTGGGCTACTCAGACTGAAGTTTCCAGACCAGCTGCATCAGCATCACCTGGGAAGTTAAAAATAAGTGCAGATGTCAGGAATGCAGAAGCCTAGATCTACTGAATCCAAATCTGTATTTTTAACAAGAGATCCAGGTGATTGTTATGTACATTAAGTTGGAGAAGCAGTGCTCTTGACAATGAAAACTGCTGTTGCCAGTTGTCTATGGGATTTTGCAGAAACGAGAGCCCATCAGGAATGTTAGGACATAAATCTAAAGACAGCAAAGAGCCTGCTGTGGCTTTAATTTGGGTGGTTCTTTTGAAAACATTCTCGATAATATAGCCCAGCTTTTAAAGAAATGAAATATTTTATGGGGAGCTTTAAGCATAAGCTTATTCAGTGTCTCACAGCAAGTCAGACTTTTTTTTTTAATGTATTTTATTGATTATGCTATTACACTTGTCCCAGTATTTTCCCCTTTGCCCCACACCATTCCTTCCAGCAATCCCCTGACTTAGTTCATGTCCATGGGTCATGCAGATAAGTTCTTTGGCTACTCTATTTCCTATACAGTTCTTAACATCCCCCTGTCCATTTTGTATCTACAAGTTTATATTTCTTAATCCATGCACCTTCTGTCCATTCTTTCCATTTCCACTCCCATCTGATAACCCTCCAAATAATCTCCATACCTATGATTCTATTTCTGTTCTGCTTGTTTGCTTAGTTTGTTTTTTAGATTCAACAGTTGACAGTTGTGAATTTGTCATCATTTTAAATATTTTATTTATTTATTTTTAGAGAGAGGGGAAGGGAAGGAGAAAGAGTGGGAGAGAAACATCAATGTGTGGTTGCCTCTCATGTGTCCCCTACTGGGGACCTGGCCTGCAACCCAGGCATGTGCCCTGACTGGGAATCGAACCAGCGACCTTTTGCTTCACAGTCCCATGCTCAATCCACTGAGCTACACCAGCCAGGGCATTTGTCATCATTTTAATGTTCATAGTTTTGATCTTCATTTTCTTTATATAACTCCCTTTAGTATTTCATATAATAATGACTTGGTGATAACAAACTCCTTTAATTTTACCTTGTCTGGGAAGCACTTTATCTGCCCTTCCATTCTAAATGATAGTTTTGCTGGATAGAATAATCTAGGTTGTAGGTCCTTGTTTTTCACCACTTTGAATACTTCTTGCCAGTCCCTTCTAGACTACAAAGTTTCTTCTGAGAAATCAGCTGATAGTCTTATGGGAACTCCTTTGTAGGTAACTCTCTTCTTTTTCTCTCGCTGTTTTTAGGATTCTTTATCTTTAACCTTTGGCATTTTAATTATGATGTGTCTTTGTGTGGTCCTCTTGTGGTCTACCTTGTTTGGGACTTTCTGTGCTTCCTGGATTTGTATGTCTATTTCCTTCAGCATATTAGGGAAGTTTTCTTTCATTATTTTTAAAAATAAGTTTTCAGTTTCTTGCTCTTCCTCTTCTCCTTCTAGGACCCCTATGACTTGGATGTTGGTATGTTTAAAGGTGTCCCAGAGGCTCCTAAGCCTATCCTTGTTTTTCTTTGATTTTTTTCTGTTCTGATTGAATGCTTTTTTCTTCCTTATGTTTCAAATCATTGATTTGATTTTCAGCTTCATCCCCTCCACTGTTGATTCCCTGTAGATTTTTCTTTATTTCACTTAATGCAGCCTTCATTGCTTCCTGGGTCTTTTTTTGTGCTGTTGAAGTACCCAGTGAGTTCCTGGAGCATCCTGATAACCAGTGTTTCGAACTGTGCATCAGATAGGTTGCTCATTTCCATTTCATTTAGTTCTTTTTCTGGAGTTTTATTCTGCTTTTTCATTTCCCATTCTGCCATATTTCTTTGTCTTCTCATTTTGGCAGCCTCCCTGTGTTTGTTTTTGTGTATTCAGTAGAGCTGCTTTGACTCCCTGTCTTAGTAATGTGGACTATCACTGAAAAGCTCACCTTAAGTTGTATAGGATGGAGCCTCAAGTAATCACCGAGCAGGGCAATCCATGTCACTGCTCTGTTGCTCTGTGTTGGGGATGGCTCAGAGAGAGGACAATGCTGCTCCCTGGCCTCTGGAGTTTTGCCTAGGAAGAAGCTTCCTCTCAGCACCTGCCCTGTTGCCAGTCACTTCAATATCTCCCAGTATGCCACTGGTACCTTTCCAGTGTTTTGCCCTGGTGCTGAATCCCAGAGGGGTAAGTCCTAAATCTGTTCAATGCCCTTTAAGAAGAGTTTCCTGAGAATCCTGCAGTTTCTTCTGCTGCCTTAACTCCCACTGGTTTTTACAGCCAGAAGTTATGGGGACTTATCTTTCTGGCACTGGAACCCTGGGCTTGGTGGTCTGGTCTGGGGCTGGGATCCCTCATTCCCAAGGTATCCTTCTCTATTTTTATCAACCACACATGGTAGTGGGACTGACCATTCTGTGTCTCTGTGCCTGTCTGAACCTCTCCACCTCTCACCTCTCTATGCATCTATGCTTCTACATGTCTGGATGAATGTGGCTTCTTAAATCCTTGGTTGTCAGACTTTCATACAGCTTGATTTTTCTGAAAACTTTGGGTGATAATTGTCTTACAGTCCAGTTGTAATTTTTGCTGTAGCTGTGTAAGGAGGTGAGGCATGTTTACCTCTACCTCTATCTTTACTGGAAGCCCAGACTTTTTCAAGTATAGATTTTATTTAAATCATCCGAGCGGACAACGGATTATGTGATTTCTAAAATCTTCTAGAGGTGATTTTTCAACAATCCTTGCTAAAACTCCTCTTGCCACCAATTAAAATAACTTGCTTCTCTATGAGATTTAAGTTCCTTAAAAGCAAGGAACTTAGTTTACTTATATCAGAGATTGTCATAATTAGCTCTTTGATCCACTTGTATCAGAATGATCTATCCTGGGGTGACTATTTTAAAACATGCAAAGATTTGGATCTTAATTCAGTCCTCTGAATCAGAATCTCTGGGTGTGGGGCTTAAGAATCTGCATTTAAATAAGCTGACCAGTCGATTCTAATGCACAACAAAGTTTGAGGACCATCATTTTTCTGGTTTTAGCAGAAAGCTGAACACCTGAGCAATGATTCTTAAATTTGGATGGACAATGGAGTCACCTGGAATATTTTAAAGAAATAAAATATTTCTTTATTACAGTGATGGGTGGGATGCAGTCCCAAAGATTTTTATTTAATTAGCCTGCAGTAAATCTCCTGGGCATTGAAAACCACTGACTAGGTGCTTCAATAAATATTTATCTCATTGTACATGTCATTCACTTTGTGTGGAAAGAGTAATGGCCAGAGGTTAAAATATACATAGTGTCATGAGCAGGGGCAAAGTCCTTGGCCAGCTGGTCAGGGCGTGAAAGAAGAAAGATTGGAAGATCAGGGATGAGATTGATGGTGGGATAGCCAGATGGGGGTGGGATATGAAGTAGGTATGAAGATTGCATGTTAATACCCACTGGAGATCATCTACCAGAGAAGAGACATTAAACAAGCAATGTACAGACAAAATAATTCAGCTGGTTGACTTCAGTCAGCCCCTATCATGAGATTCTAGTGCTAAATGATAAATGTATGAACAGAGCAGCCATGGTGGCAGCATGGAGGCCACGCAGGGGCCCCAAGGCAGGGGCTCTCTATGGGGTCAGCTGAAGCAGCTGAAACTGCACCACAGTCCCACCTCTCCATCTGTCCAGTCCTGCCCACTCCTTTTACCTTCTGCAGCTGTTGATCCCAAGAGCACCTCCTAATAAAATCCCTGCATGGTAATCTCCTTCTCCGAGTCTACTTCCCAGGGAACTCAACTTGCAACAACTGACAATGCCAAATATTGATGATGATGTGGAACAATTTTAATTCTTATAAACTGCTTGTGGGAGTGTAATTTGGTACAGATATTTTAGAAAACTGAGAGAACAGACTAAAACTGAACATAATCATACCCTATTGTCCAGTGAAGCCACTCCTAGGTATATACAGAAGAGAAATGCAGATATATGTACAGTAAAAGATTTATACAAGAATGATCATGGCAACACTATTTGCAATAGCTAAAAGTTAGAAACACCCCAAATATCCATCAATAGAATGGTTAAAAACCTAAGGAATTCTCACACAATGAAACACTCAATAATAATGAGATCAAACAAATTACTATTTTGCATGACATGGATAAATATTACAAGCATAATGTTGAGTGAAATAAGACAGACACCAAACAATATGCTGCCATTTATATATGTAAAGTTTGTAATGTAATTTTATGTATATAAAGTTCAAAAACAAGCAAAACTATTGGGATAGCCAAAAAGTTCTTTTGTTTTTTTTCCCTGTAATATGGCTCTAGTAGTGCTTAGTTGTCTTTAAATTCATTAGAGTATATTGTGACAATTGTCATATCAGCATGCATTTTTTAAAAACCTATCAAAATTGGTGAATTTTTTTGTGTAGCCATTTTAATATTGAAGACAGAAGAAAACATGCAACATTTTCAGCATAATATACTTTATTTTTTCAAGAAAGGTAAAAATGCAACTGAAATGCAAAAATAAGATTTGCGCAGTGTATAGAGAAGGTGTTATGACTGATTGAACATGTAAAGAATGGTTTGTGAAGTTTCATGCAGGAGATTTCTTGCTGGATGATGATCCACAGTTGGGTGGACCAGTTGAAATTGATAGCTATAAAATCGAGACATTAACTGAGAACAATCAATGTTATACCACATGGGAGATAGCTGACATACTCAAAATATCCAAATCAATAAAGTTATTGGTAAAAATGAAAAACATACCTTTTATTTTATGGAAAAAGCCATACAGACTTTTTGACCAACCCAATATATATGTACACATCAATAAATAGTCCTTACATGTTAGAGAAACACACTAATGTGTATGTGATAATATGATACCTGAATTTTTCTTTTTTAAGAAAACTTCTAAAAAATGACTAGGTATGGTAGAGCTGAAACAAAAATATAGGATGTTAATAATTCTTAAGCTCTATGATAAATGCATGGAAGTTCATTATTCTATTCTCTTCACTTTTGTGTATTTGAATACTTTTATAATAAAAAGTTTTTAAAAATAATGGGTGAAACGTTAATCTTAGAGTGGAGAAAGATATAAAACCCAAAAGACATAAATGAAAAAAATGATTATGGCTTCAACATCCATTCCTTCCTGCCTTCCATCTTAAAGGCTGGAAAGTAAAACGCTGGCATTGCTAGTCCCCAGGCACTGAGCCTGTCTGTATGATCTAATGCTGGTTACTGAAGGGTAGGAAGATATCAGACATTATAGCCACACACAAGGCAATACAAATCAAATATCAATGAGATGTCATCTGTTTTTCACCTAGTAGATTGCTAAAAATCAAAGAGTTTGTTGATACTGCATGTTGCTGGCTGTTTAAGGACACAGCTGTTCCCCTACACCAGGGGTGTCAAACTCATTTTCACTGGGGGCCCCATCAGCCTCACGGTTGCCTTTGAAGGGCCAAGTGTAATTTTAGTACTGTATGAATGTAGCTACTCCTTAACAATTAAGCTAGAGCTTAACACAAATTGTACATTTAAAAGAAATAAATAAAAGAGAGCTCAACTGTTAGGCGCTGCCACTGGGTAGAAACAAGGTGCTGGGCTGGATAAAGCAAGGTAGAGGGCCAGATTGGGCCCTCGGGCCTTGTGTTTGCCACCTGTGTCCTACACGATTAGTGGAAATATAAATTCACATAAAAACTTTGGAAGGGTAACTTGGAAATATCTATCAAAATTCTCCTGAAAGTTAAAGCGACATTTGAGTGGTAAGAGGGAGGATAGAAAGGGTATATGCGACTAGAGTCGCATAGTCACGTGGGCCAGATGGTGGGGATAAGTTCCGAGAAATGTGTCATCTTTAGGCTTACAGCACAAAGTGCACTCACAGAAACCTAGATGGTATAGCCTCCTACACAGTGGGCTGTATGATGTAGCCTGCTGCTGCTAACCTACAAGCCCATATAGCACGTTACTGTACAAAGACAACATGAGATTAAATCAAGCGCAAGAGAAAATGATTCAATCAATGGACAGGAAACACAAGGCATATGAGGCTGCTGCTGGCGTAACACAGTGTACCATTTTACAGGACACCTTTTTCATAAGTAGAGCAAGAGTACATTCTAAAAAACAACAAAAACTATACAGTAGTAAATACATAAACCAGTAACATAGTTGTTTATTATCAGTATCAGGTATTATGTACTGTGCGTAATTGTATGGGCTTATACTTTTATATGACTGGCAGCACAGTAGGTTTGTTAATACGGGCAGCACCACAAACACGTGGGCAATGTGTTGTGCCATGACTTATGACAGCTGCGATGTCACTAGGTGACAAGACTTTTCTAACTGCATTATGGGACCTCTGTAGTACATGCTGTCCCTCGATGATCAAAGTGTGATGCAGCACATGCCTGTAATTACATGGCTGACTAAATGTGGAGAAAAGGATTAGGCAACTGGAATATTGTTTTGCAATGCGTGACTGTAATTATATGACGGATAAAATTTGGAGGAAAAGGTCCAAAATTATTAGGGATGTTAATAGAAATAGGGAGTAACATTTTTTTTTTTTTTTTTTTTTACAAATACTGGGAAGTAACTGTGAACACAGCAGCTTTCTTCGTCTTCAGAACATATTTGACACATTGACCACTTTGCTCACCATGCTAATTTGCTTACTTATTATAATAGCTATTATTGTGTTCTTCTAGCAGAATCTTCTGTGTTAGCTCGCAAGGTCTTGGGTTCTAATCACCTAAAATATCATTTTGTTGAGTTTGTCATTAAGTACTAATATGTATGATTACTTAGTTAAAGTGATTAAACTTTATTTTATATTCTCTTGTTTCTGTATTGTTCAATCAGGTTATAAGAAAAAACAACGCAATTTTCATGTGCCCTATTTAACTGCAATTTTCAGTACCTCAGTCATGACCCTTTATAGCCTTTTCTTTTTTGCAGGCTAAGTAATCACTTTGAGTCAGTGGCTGTGGTGAAACTTGACACCAGACCATTGGAGAGCCCTGCAATTCAGCAGAAAGCAGAACACACCCCTTCTGCACACACCCCTGCAGCAGACCTTCTGCTGCAGCTGCACATTGAGGATTCCGGCCTTTTTTTTTTAATGCCCTTAAATTTCTAGTTAGTTTAGTTGCTTTAATTCTTTCCTTAAACAGGTGTGCAAAGTTGTTTTTCAAGGAGTTTTTACAGAATATTATAGTTAACCCCAACTCCTAGGCAGCTCTCTCTAGTCTTATGACAAATCACTACTTAATCACAATTGGTGGGAAATGACACGTGTTGGTTAAATGAAATTACTGGTTAGGCCATTTTATCTTTCAATCTCATTGCATGATTCAGATTTTGAGTTGCTTCATTCCTGGAAATGATGCTATTTTGAGAGGAGGACACATGCTGCTAGTTGCTGTTTTGAACACACCCCTGATAATATTTTTGTTGCTGTTGTCATTTGTCTCTTTCTACTAAAAGCAAATCCTTTTTCTCTCCTGCGTGTGTCTGTGTGTACGTGTGTAATTGGAGATGCCAGTTAATACCAGTTAATTGGGTTCTGGTTAATTTGAGGTTTTACTGTTAGCAGACCCAATTACCTCAGCTCTAGAAATACCAGAATAAATTTCCTTATTTTTCTTCTTGTCCTTATAAACTAAAACATATTCACCAAGTCACATTTTCAAACTATTTGTGGAACCACATTGTTAAAAGCTATCAAAAGCCCTTTTTCTACTTCAGTTTGCCAACTGGATAGCTGGTGGTTCTGAATGCATAAGATTCTTCTGAGTATCGAAAGAGGATAGACTATGAGGTCTGAGGAGGATATGGGATATGAGTGCTGATTTAATAATGATTTGCACAGCCCTAAGTCCTAGACAGCAAGAGAAATGAGCGACATACCAAAAAGGCACCACTACCATCCTTAATTCATCCAGCAATCTTTTTAAAGTCTACCATGTGCAAGTCACTGTACTAGGGGCCACGGAGAAGACAAACTACGGTAAAGTAGTACAATATGGAAACAAAAAGTCCATTAATATTTTGAACAGGAACTAATGTCACAGATGTCATGTCCATGGTACAGGAAACAATGATAGAAGTGGTAGAAGATGTCACTTCTGGCTAAATGATAAGGGGAAATTTTGTAAAAGAGATGGCATCTGGACTTATCCTTGTAGAAGCTGGCAGAATCTAGCGTAAACAAAGAGGCAGGAAAATCCCAGTCTGTTCAGGCTTAGAAAGGTAGGTAGGATCCATGTAGGGAAAGCTTTTGCAAGCTAGAATTTGAACTTTATTCCACATAAATAAACATTTTTGACCAAAGCAGTGGCCAAGAGCCCAGACTTTGGCATCAGATAAATCCAAGCTCAAATCCTGATTCCACTTACTGTGTGTGATCTTGAACAAGTCACTTTTCCAACGGCAGATAAATAATCTCTATTGCACAGTGCAGTTATCAGGATTAAATTCATTTGGGATGTGAGGCACTCAGTCATTCAGAAACCATTTATTGACCCTCCGCCATGTATGTCCTAGACAATGAGCTTTGTACTGGTGATACAGAGATAAAGGCCGAAGGAAGGCATGAAGCAATGGGAAAGACAGGTAAACAGAAAATTAGAATACAGTGTAAGTGAGCACAGAGTCAGAGGAGCTGAGTAACTCAGGTCAGGAATGAGGATAGTAAAGAAAACTTACCAAAGGAGACAGCCCCTGGCCACCTGAAAGGAGCCTTGAAAGGTAGGTAGAAATGGAACTTATTTTCCAAGGCCTGATTATTTTTATTAATCTTTTTTGTTACATTGTAATTTCTACAGAAACAAGCATTTAAAACTCCAAATTAATTTTTGCTGTTATTTATGTTGTTTGGCAGGTTGATTGTTTTGGGCTTATTTTAAATTTAGACATAGAGAGATGGTGTAAGGGAGAGTAGCCTATTTCTCAGCTAATTCCATTTGAAATCACATTAGCACACTAGAAGTAAGTGAGCCAAATCACTGAGCCATTTGGGGTAAAAGTGAAAGGGATCAAAGGGAAGTTGACTTAGTATGAAATAGCGAATCTGGGTTTTTGTTTGCAGGAGACCTGTTGTGGACATTTACTGGGGTTTCAGCCCATATTTATTTTTTCTTCTGAAGTGGAGCCCCAGTTTTCCTTTGTTTTTCTTTTTTTCTGGAGAACTACATCTTTCTTCATTCTTATTTTATGTATTCTGGTGAAGGTGAGGTTGACTCTGTCACATTCTGTTTTGGGGGTTGGTTGTGATTCAGGCCTGGTTAATCAGAGCCTCACACTGACCTCAGTGACAGGGATGGGTGTATCACCCAACCAGAACCAGAGAGAGACAGTCTGGGACATCTGCTGAGCCTGTAAGCATGCCTTGGCTACTGCTTTGAACATGTGAAGTCGTAGACTAAGAGCTGCTGGCAGCCATTTTCCTACCGCTTCCTACCACATGAAGCCTAAGATTGAGGGCAGCCAAGGTGGAGGAGAGCAGAGATCCTCACAGTAGAATATGAAGTCCATG